>JAKWJA010001925.1:0-33208 GCA_027704765.1 Solanum habrochaites | reverse complement strand
ATATGAAATAGTATACCATATTTTACGTTATACGTTATAAACTCCCTTCCATCATAGAAATTATCCTATTCTAATTTCCGTCGTATGACATATTATTAAACACTCATATAGTTACAATAATATATCATTAAAACTTATTACCACAGAATATCTCTCAAAAAAAGAATGCTGTAAACATGTACTAAGTAATAGGCATCCATAATGCTATTATTCTTTAAATGTCTTCGTAGCAAACATTCACATAAAACTACCAATCATGACATCACTTTAGTTGTCGCCATTTTTTTGGATCTTTTCTTTAATGATAGAGCACTTTATATTTAGTTTGATAATTAAGAGTATTTTTCATTCTCGGAGAAGAGCACTATTACATAATAATCATATAAAGTTTGTCACGTTAGAGTCTACATTTTGTACTGTGATCCCACTCAGGGCAAGGGCTGGAAAGGCAGGAACAGAGTGAAGACAACCATATCATCAATCAAAACTCTGATACCGCATGTCCTCCACTTCGGGAAGGAAGGGAAAACCCTGCATTTTTTAATCTGAATAACATACTAGAGGGAGATTAATATATATCGCGCTCTAAAACTGATGAATAGTTTTTTTTAAAAAGGTGAATTCTCAATGTCCCTATGAAAACGTTCAATATAAGAAGTTAAATTTAGCAAAACAACAAAACGAAAAAAGTGCCATGACTTTATCATGTCTATCCTACGAAGCCATCTACGTGTTTAGAGATGCAATGTCGGGAAATGACTTATGAACAACTCACAATATAATACAAAGCAACAACACTGCGAGTCGTCTCATCCACAAAGTCAACGATTAGATGTACTATGATCTCAAAATTACTAAGATTGAGATCTCAAGAATAGTCTAATACTGACGATCTTACATTTTGATTTCAAACGTTTAATGACCTCGATAGAAGAATAAAGACAAGCGAATAGCGCGAAGAAAACAAGGATTGAGGCCTAACAATTGCTAAAACAATTTAAAATTTTACATATTGAGAACAAATTTGTTTATCAACAGATGGTTGATAAATCACATGATATTAATGTTCTAAATTTATAGATATATTTATCAAGTTTAACCCATTACTCTGCGATAAATGGATTAGCTAATCAAATCATCCTATTTGGAATTAGATTTTTTAAAAGTAGAAGCCCGCAAGCAACAAAATAAGGACTGATTGTAGATGTATGGGTAAGAGGGCATAAATCTCTATACAAACGACGAAGTCATGATTATCCTTTTAAGCGTTCTGAACCACATATTTACTTTTGAAAATAAGTTGTAATTCAATATCAATGAAATTTTAGCTGACCATCCACATTCCCCAAACATCTCCCTACTCACTACCATCTCTTAGTGATTTTTCGCTTACGCCAACAAACATAAAATATTTATGAAAATATTGATTTAGTTGAGTCATAAAGCCATAATCGGACTATTTGCCGAGAAATCAATTTTAATAAAGATGGTTCTTGACTTTGACTTTCTTTACTTGAAATTTTGTTTTTTAAAAAATAAAAAATAAAAATGACATCATATTAAAAAAACACATAGAAGTATAGCAGGTAATTATTTTTTTCTAGACAATTGAGCCCTTGTTTATGACTTAAATGTAATCATGCATAAAAACATTTAAAAAAAATTCGATTAAATAATAAAAAGGTAGAAATAGAAGTGAGAAAATCAATTCTCTCTAAGAAAAATAATCTCTCTCTAAGAGAAAAAATAAACTTTATAAAGCTGATCTATACTTTTTTTAACTACTGATTGACTATTTCGTTTTTAAAAAATGACATCCTCTTAAAAAAATCACATTAGAATTAATAATTTGTTTTTTTTCGTCCTAACCAATTGTATTTTTTTTTTCCCTTGCAAATGTAACATTGGACATAAAAACTTTTAAAATGAATGCAGGTCCAAAGGATAGAAAATCGCTTCTCTCTAAGAGAAGAATCACCTTCATAAATATGGTCTTAAACTTCTTTTTGAATATTCTTGACTAGTTCTTTTTAAAAACTGCATAAGCTTTTTTGAAAAAATCACATAGAACTATAACTGTCTAAACAATTATTACCCTTACAAATGTAAACATGACAAAAAAACTTCTTAAAAAAATTGGCTTAGAAACTAAGAAGAAAATCATTTTTCTATAGAGAAGAAATTCACCTCTATAAAGTATGGTCTTGAACTTTTGACAGTACTGACTATTATTTTTTAAAAATGGCCACCCTCTTAAAAAAATCACATAAATTATATTTTTTATGTTGGTTGAAGCAAATTGTTACCTTACAAAAAATAAACATGACACAAAAATTAATATACAAATTCGAGGTAAAGGGCCTAGGAGAAAATCATTTTCTCTTAAGAGAAGAATCACTTTTAAAATGGTTTGCAGATGCATTACTTCTTGACTATATCCTTTTTACAAAATGACATCATCTTAAGAGAATTACATAGAATTATAACTTCATTTTTGCGAATAAAACAATTAATGCTACAAGTAAAACAAGAAACTTTTTTTTTAAATATAATTTAAAGCTAAAACAATCATTTATCTTCTGTAGAGAAAATGAGAGTTCTTGCCCCCTCTTCACTTAAATAAATGAATTTTCAAATATATCTGTGCAAAAAATAAAGTTTGTTATATGCATAAAATAAGATAAAGTCTCCAGTAAAAGAGAACATAACTAAAATTTTCTTTTTGTAACAATTAAGAAAATCATGGGGTCACTCCTTTCAAGAAGAAAATAAAAATTACTTTTGCCCTTAACAATTTAATCAGAAAAAGGTGGCCTTTCTAAAAATATTTTAACGGGTATAGATCGAGGATCTTATGCATAAAAGTATTATAGGATCTATTGTAAAAACAACCACAAAAACTATACTTTTTTTCTTGTTAAAGTCTGAGAAAAACTAGTTTTTCCCACATAGAAATGTTATAGATCATCGTACCTTTATGAATTCTTGATATGAATGGGAACTCTATTGAAATCCTCTTGCCTCCTGTCTCTGCTTTACCCAACGGCCGTCACTGATGAATTCTCCAGAGAATATATTGATAATCAGAATGCAATGATTTTTTTTTATAGGAATAGAATTTTTGAAATTTAAGAGAGAAAAAGAGAAGGGAAGATGAGACTTTCACGGTGAGAGTGGGGTGTAACCAGGATATAAAATAGGGGAGTTTTTACAGGACGTTAGAGTGACGCACACAAATATTGATAATAAAAAACGTTAACATTCCTTTTATGATATATTTATTAATTGCAACAAAAAAAAAGTCTATTCTATATTAGCTATCATAATTCATTTAATTATCAAGCTCATTAATATGGTTATGAATAATACATATTTTTATTGCTAATACTCCCTCCCACAATTTAGCCAACATACTCCTGCTATATGAAGTTGTAAGACTAACAACACACAACAAGAGGAGATATTAAAAAGCAATATAGTTACAATAATATCTCATTAAAATTCTAAAAACTTATTCTAAATATTCTCAAAAAATAATGTGTACACCTTATAATAAAAGAAAATCCATTAATGTTTATTAGGAATCATAATTGAGTTCATGGTGTTCAAAAAACAGTTTGATAAGCACATCAGCCGTAAGTAAATCGAGCTCATTATATGAATATATTTTAAAAGGTCATTGGTCGTGCAAACATTCACTAATTAAAACTACAATATGACATTCATTTTAGTTTTCCCATTTATTTTTTTGAATTTTCTTTAATACTAAGGAACTGTTGATAAAGAAAACTTAGAATATTAAGAAGAAAAAAAGGACAGAAGATAAGAGAGACGAGAGAATTTCTATTCAAGTGTATTTCCTTAATGGTGATTGGGATTCTCTATTGATAGTGTTGAGATAATCACTCCAAAAGTCATTCTTATTAAAAGGAACATAGTGGATATTAGGAATTCTGATCAAATGTCTTTGAAAGACCACCTTATACATGAACCCAATTTTTTTAATAGTGGATTAAATATAATGGAAATCCCAAATATACTATACAATGCGATGTACAACACTCCCCCTTGCGGATATCCAGGATTATGTGCCCTCCGTTACAACCCTACTAGGAAAAAACTCAGTGGGGAAAAGCCTAGTGAAGAGAAAGGTATACAATATCTTTTCATAATCGCTTGAATGTTTGCCGTCGCTTTAAAAACCTTACCAGGAAAACACCCAACTTGGGACAAAACCATATAAGCGAAAAGAGTACAAGCGTATTTTGCTCCCCCTGATGAAATGTACTTGATATCTCGGAGACGGCGATCCCAATCTATGATCTACATTCTCAATGTTGATGTGGCCACATGCCTAGTGAATTACAAATACAGCCCAGATATCATTGAAAAAATTTGGTTAACTTCTTACTTTCACCATTTTGTTAAAGATAATTGCGTGATGTGAGATGGTAAATGTGCTGATGAAAAAGAACTTTGGATGAGATCCGCTTTGTCAGGTCTCCTTTGAGTATCCTTCTTTCAATTGAAGCTATCACATGCCCCAACATTATCTTCATCATTGTGGTTGGCTATCTTTTTTTCAAAGAAAAAACCATTCACATTTACCTATGAATATTATGGGTCATTGATCTCAAAAAGACGCCTACTCTCGGGGACTTGCATAATGGATGGGACATATTCTGCATTGATCTGATTGAAGAAGTGGCCTAACAACGTTTGCTTCATTGATCGCAATTTCTATGCATATTGCCATTCTCACATGTAAACAAATGCAGTTTGGGATCGAGATTTATCGGATCAGAATAAAGACCCTGCATCTGCGTAAACCAATAAGTTCTTGAGTTGGATTTCATTGGGAATCTAATAAACCCCTGTCCATGGTCCCCCGAAGAATCGAATTTGTGTTAACACCATTCAATGTCTTTTGTTAGGGAGCAAACTGGAGAGGACATGCTGGATTGCCGTTCAGTAGACTTACTGCCAAAACATATGATCTGGTCAAGTATTGTATTCCATAGGATCGCTATATTAGGTACGCCCCCAATCACACTAGGTAAGGAGTTCGAACCGGAATGAGGGGCCAGGAGACAGGAAAAGAGGAGGCCAAGAATTCTTCATCCATTCTCTGAGGTCGAAATTGATCTGTATGATGTCAAGAGATCTTACCCCCATTTGAGTACTCAATGGATGGAGTTATCCATGTAAAAGCCTTTTAGTATTCTGTCTGTGTACGTGATTGAGAAACAAGTATTCCATTTACAACTTCTCAATCGGTAGCCAAGACAAAATTTTGTCTTGCCGAGTTTTCATTTTTTTTTCAGAACTCAACAATGTTAAAGCTCCTTTACAAGTGCCAAGATGTTCAAATCATCACATACAAACTATTATAATAAATTCATAACCCGACCGTTAATGAAAAGTAGGGGACAATCGGGTCCCCCCATTTTTTGTACCCTTTCTAACGAATATTCAATCAGACGATTGACCACATCTTCTGATTGTTTTCAATCCCTACAGAGATTTCTGAAGCTGATGAACAAGTTCTCTTGAATCTTGATGCTTCAGGCACTTTGAATGTTTCAGGATTACATGAAAATTTTGTGGTCCAATAAGCATATAGAAAATAGGCGTGCAACGTCATTAGACGCATTTTAAGTTTTTCATGAACTACCAGATTTATGAGAATCTGAAGGTGATTGCATCTACCATTGGAGAATATGTCTCCATATAAATCAATGAAAGGTCTTTGAAAGGAAAAACCTTGAGCAACGGTTGAAGTAGGGCATTATATCTAATGACATTCACCTTTTAATTTCTTTACAAAAACTCATTGTACCCAATGGCTTGATACCTTCAGGATTAGCGATATTGGTCCGAAAAATTCAGTTTCTAGTGAAGCAATTCCAGCTGAATTAAATCCTTCCATTGACCAATCATTCTCTGTCTACATTAGTGAAAAAATTTGGCTCCAAAATTCTTCTCTGGCTGCATTATGTCAATAGCAACAATTTAGGCAAATATGTTGTCAATCACAACATTATTCGATTCCACAACTTTCTCGTCGATACAGAATTCATTGAAATTTCATTGTTTTTAGAAGTTCGCACCTCCTCGCATTATGGTGTTATGACTGGGTCTCCTCTTGAGAAATCTTTCAACCATGATCAATCTTGATCATTTATTCCTTTTCTTTCGAGGATTTTTATCCTTGGAACCAATTGGTCTACCAGCTTCAAATGTGTTTCTAGACTCATTTGCCTTGACAATTTGTCCCGTCGGGATATCAACTCGAACGGGAGCATTAACATCTGGATATATGCGATTTAGTTAATAATTGAAAGATTAGTAATGCTATGGTACTGTAGCATGATATTGCAATGTTTGCAAATTAAATCATTCTTTGAACTCTGCTCAACATTGGTTGTCCCGAGGATCCAGGATGAGCCTTGAGGTAGAGAGGATGAATTCCAAATCTTACTGTTCCCAACGACTTATGATCTCCCCTAATGGTGGCTATACTGATTCATAAAAATGAACAGAACAAAGCGGGCCTGATAGAAATTACAATCATAGGCTCCAATATTTTATATTGAAGGAGATTCCTACCAACATATATCCCCAACCTTCGTGAGGGCCAATCGTCTGTGCGTTTATTGGTGAGAATTGGGACATACACGGCACATAAAAATTCATAAAGATGGGAAGTTTGGCTCTTGACCACAAAGTCAATTGTAATGGGGAGAATTCATGATATAGTCGGCCTTATGCGCACAAGTGCGCTGCAGGCAAAATAGCATGCCATACATAGAAACAGATAAACTTTGTTTCTCATTAGTATGGGTTAGCCTATCATTGGAGAAGTTTAATATGATTCTGCTTTCTAGACCGTTTTGATGTTTGAAAGGGAAAACAACTAGATGTTTAACTGTCTATACAAGTAGACATACAATAATTAGTAAATGCCTGAGAGGTAAACTCACCAGCATTATCTAGAAGATTATCTTTATTGTATAGTCGGGAAACTGGCTTTCAATCTATTATTTGAGCAACAACTCGCAAAAGCCAACTGGAGTTGATAATAACACATATGTGACCAGCTTTGTAGAAAGCATCTACCAAACCATCTAAATTTAAGGGTCAATGAGGTGAATGGTCCACAGGTATTCAATTCCACCTTAACTGTTGATGGTTTTATGATTCCAACTTCCTTGAGAACAAGCAGCACAGAGAATTCCTTTGATTGAAGGCTATTTGGGCCTTTAAGGTGTGCCCATGTGAATTCAATGATTTGCGCATCATATGAATCCGGGAGGATGGCCCAAGAGGTCATGCCCAAATGCTAAAACATTAAAATTAGTAAAACATTTGTTACACGGCTGTGATTCAACTGCACTTATCTTGTATAGTACAACCCAGTGAAGAAAGTACACGTTAATTTTTCTGCACAATTTTCTTCTCTACATTAATTGTAGTATGTAAAAAGTATTACAACCTTACCTTCAGTTAGCCGTCTCAAACATGATAGTTTTTTGGCGAATAAATTTGACACTTAATAAGTTTTTTGAGGACGTACTACACTATAATTTGCTTATCAATGCTTAATGTTGTCCTCCAGGTAGTCATAAGGTCGCTTTTCCAGAGCCCTCAAATTTATTCTGTATACCTGATTGTGTTGACATATGCCATTTCATAACCAACACTTAGAAAAAGTATTCTTTTCTTTTATATTGTCATGCGCTGTAGCACTATCAAGAAGACATAAATTCCATTACTCGTCTGAATCAACTGCAACTAGGAATTTCTATTAATTTTCATTACAAATAAAATACATATTAAAAGAAAGTATAAGACACAAAATTAACAACAGAAATACTTCAACATTGATAACATAATAAATTTAAAAACACATAAGATGAAGTACAAATATATGTAAATATTAACAGACTCATTCCCCCAGCTAAAAGATCAAACATCAGTTTCGATATCCAAAGAAGTCATAAACTCCATATGAGTAATGTCAACAAGGCATCAAACAAAAAAATATCTTTTTTAAGCCAAAATGTGCTTCAAATATCATTATCATTTGTCCGAGATGTTCCCGTTTGATCATCTCTTTAAGAGTCATATGTGACTCAACTCGAGCATTGGAAGAGGACAGCCCAACTGTTATTCCTTTTTTCAAAAGGAATTTTGATAGAGCCGTTACAAAAGGCTCAGTGTGCGACATTCATTCTTCAATGGCCTTCATGCCACAACGACGCCAATTCTTTTTGAGGGGGTTGTATTTTTCGAACTCATGTTGTTCTCTCTTGTTATATGACCACACCTTGAGATAGTTTTTTCCTTGTTTTTTTTTTTTCTTGTTTTTTTTAATCATCTTTTATCTTGCCAAGTCTGTGCCTTTATCGCCCCGATGATCACTCTATTTAATTCAAGTTGATAAGTGCTACCACCACATTCGCCTTCGGTAAGTTCTTTCCAAAATTGTCCCCATCTTTCTAAGTCTCCCCACATTAATTTCAACTGGGTGGTTATCCTGAATACATTCAGAGTTGTATTAATTACGTCGTAAAATCTTGATGAAACCGTAAATGAATCCACTCAAATGAGCTCTTGGCAACACTATTGCCTTAGGTGGGTATATATCCCTTTTAATTAGTACACATTCAAGGGATCTTTTTTACGTCAGATATTCAATCTTCAGGCCCACATCAAGATGATGATAAGGAACAATCTAGGCTTCGCAGTATCTTGACTCGATGCTTCATTTCCTTGAGTAATAGTGACATCAAGACCTTAGCAGACAAGTGAATCTCAGAACGAGTACCCCATGAAAGATAATTCTTTCCAGAAATATCTAATGCCACAACTCAAAGTTTGGGTAAATTCGACATAATGAAAAATAATGAGAGATATGTGAATAAATCAAAAATATTTATGAATACGTTTGACAACAGAGTTAGTAGCAACTGAGTTGTGTGATACATGTGTTGTAAAGAAAGCTCAAAATATAAAAAGAAAAAAAGACAAAGAGTACTAAGATCGAGGAGAAATTTTTTCTGTTCAAGGTGTATCTTCCAAATGGGGAGTAATTCTCTATTTTAGTGTTGAGATATCACTCCAAAAGTAATCTAATTAATAGATAAATAGTTATGTTGAAGTTCTTATCACCTTGAAAGCTACCTATACAGGAACACATTTATAGTGGATAACTCTAATGGATAATCCACATATACTATACAATGGAGTTTACAACCAAGATCTTATTTTATAAGTTTTGATAATTAAGAGTATTTTCTTCTTGGTGAAGACACGATTACATAATATCACATAAGTTTTCTGTCAAGGAAAAGTCTACCACTTTGTAAGTGATTGGTAATTGAAGAGCTTATCGGTCCTAGCAAGCTTTTGGTTGACTAACTACTTAGAGGAAGATTGATATATTACTAGAGGCTTAAAATGACGACGATTTAAAATAAATATAAGGCGAATCTCAATGCCCTATGAAAAATAGACTAACTACTTAGAGCGGAGATTTATATATTACATAGGGATTAACTGACGAGCAATTAAAAAAATATAAGGCGAAGCTCAAATTGCCCTATGAAAATATTGAATATAAGAAGTAAATTTTACCAAACATCTCTAAACGAGAACTGCACTGATTTATATATGTCTATACACGAAGCTATCTATTGTTTAACGATGGAATCGGTACATGACATGACAACTCAAAAATACTTGAAAGTAAGGCTCCGGTCTCATCAAAGTCTAATGATTAGATTGGTCTGATATCACTGAAAACATGTTGATCATCGGTGATACTTTATCTTAATCAAAAAAGAATCATGTCAATGAAATTATTATATGAAATGCCGGTATGTATAAATGAAGAGAGAAAAAAAATAATTGAACTAAAGACTGAATTGAAAATAATCAACGGAATAAAGCATATCATGGAGTAGTAAAACTATTTAAGCTTCAAATAAAAAGCTGTTGTGTAATGATAGCACTTCCTACAGGACCGTTTATTGTTCGTTCGGAACCACATCTGGGAGTTGAATTTTCCAATTTTTAGGATACAACCTAGGACTAGTTTCATCGGTCCGTAGGATCCTCTATGGTTCGTATTATGGACCCAGGGGGAACCAGTATTTCAACACATTTCTAAACCAATTTCCGAAGGTTTAAACTAACGCCTGAATTTTGTACATATCTTCCCTTGAAACACTCATTCCGAGAGATCCCCTAGTTATATATGTGGGGTAGATAAAGATTATCAATCCACTTCAATCACAATAATACACAATAACATGCCAAAAATTCTTTAAAACTGGAGGAAAGGGCCTAATTCTACTCTTCTCGAAGTAAAAACTGAGTGCATGAATATGCATACATACAAAAAGCATCAGAATGACTTAAATGCATGATTTTGAATGAGTACTTAGAGATAGTAATAACTTGAAGTGAAATTGGATTGGAGGAAAAGAGACATGGGATATAGCTTTCATATACTCTTGAACTTCCTATGTAGCTTCTTCAATAAACGGAATACTTCATAGAACTTTGACTAATACAATTTCTTTGGTTCTCAACTTGCGAATATGATAATCAAGAATTTGAACTGAAACTTCTTCATAGGATATACGGTCTTTCATACTAATACTCTATGTAGGCTCAATGAGTGAAGGATCACTCAAGCACTTCTAAAACAGGTTATATGAAATATCAGATGGACAACCACTAACTCTGATGGTAGCTCTAAAGCATAAGCCACATTACCAATCCTATCTGATATCCGGTAAGGGATAATTTATCAAAGACTGGACTTCTCTTTCTTACTAAACTTCGTAACACCATTTATAGGTGAAACCTTTGAATAAATCCAATCATTTACGTCAAACTCCAAATCTCTTCTTCTACATCAACATAGAAATTTTGATGACTTTATGCTTGATTAAGTAAAAATCTGACGGATGAAATTTATTCTTCATTAAATATCAACTATGAGCTTTACAATAAGTAGGTTGCACATCTCTAATAAAAAGGTCTAAATTCTTTAACTAACCACCCTCACGCATTATTGCATATTACAAAGTCTTTTATATAATATCTATCCTTAAAAATTAATAATTGACCGTGGTCATAATGCGGGAAGATGTTCTAATATATATACGCTTATATCCTTCCATCAATTGGAACTTAATTGTTATACAAGGGATTTTGTATATAAGACATCTTAACAGAGGTTCACGGATAATATCTCATGAAACTTATCATATAATCTCCAAAAACCATAATGTGTACACACTATAAGGAATAGGAGTCCATTAATTTTTTTATCAGAAATCAAAATTGAGCTCATGGTATCAAAATATCATAAGCACATATGCCTAAGTAAAATTGAGACTCATTAGATGAGTATTTTTTAAATGTCTTTGATTGCATACATTCACTAAATAGATCAAACAATTATTGAGATCATTTATTTTTTTAATAATCTCTTAATGATAATGTATTTTTTATTTTATAAGCTGTACTTTAGAGATTTTTCATTTAGAAACGAGCCACCCCTACATTAAAATCATAAGTTTTTATTCACGCTGACCCGAGCCTACACCTTGATATGGAAGACACTCAAAGAATCTTTTTCCTTTTAAGTGAATTTCTTGGCCAGATTGACTACTTAACAGAAGACTAAAATATAGACAAGAAGCTAAGTGATGAGCAATTTTCAAGAATTAAGGGTGAATCTAATGTTTCGAAAATAGATAGTAATTATAAAAGATGTAACACCATCTCAAATTTGTAAAAGAAAGAAAGAAAAAGTCTTCTAGGTTGCAGGTTGGGTCTATGGAATATTCTAGAAGATGCGATTTAAAACCAGGAAGAGGGAAAATAATTTCTAACAATCAAGTCTTTGTAACCTTTGTAACGCTTCACCATTAAAACCTATCGTTCATTGTATGAGTCGTACGGTAGTAGACTCATCGCTAGGAAGATTCCAGACTTTAGACATATTTTTAGGTTAAGTTGGTTTGTATGGTTGGTGTCTGTGGAACTGTAGGAAGACCTAGAGTTGTAGACCACGTCCATCAAAAGCTTGTTTAAATTAAAAGGTTTCTGAACTTTTCTATGGATGGACCATTATGGTATGTGTAGGTTTTGAAGTCCAAGCCGTAGATTATGGACCGTTAAGTCAAATCGTATAGATGGTCTACGGTAATTTTCTAATGTTTTGAGTTTTTTCAAATGGGTTTAAATCAAAACAATCTGTGACCGTCATCCTTAAAATCTATACAAAAACGTTTAGGTCTACAAACTACCCACGTCAATTATTCTCTAACTTTTCAACACCTAACTAAATACATCCTCCCAAGTTCTCTCATGGCTAAGGAAGGAGAAGAGTTAGGATTTAATCAATTTATCAATCCTCCATTATTTTTAGCCTTCAGTGACTAGTACATATTCACTAGGGACCCATTATCTCAGAGTTTTTAATTCTAAAATCTCAAATTCAATTATTAAATGAGGATTTCAATTCAATCTTATGGGGTTCATTCAATTGTGATATTATTGTTAATTAAGTCTTATAAGGCATGATTCCAATAAACACATGATATTTAGTAGAAATTTATGGTGCCAAGCTTAAATTATGATTTTTCACTATGAAACCTATGATGAACTTATGAACACCTAGGATTATGAATTTATGAAGAATGTGTGTTTTTATGAAGTTATTGTGAATGATTTGGGTGATACTTGAAAGTAAATTCAATCTATGTCAAAGGTTTCTCACATACTACTATGATCATTGATTGTGAAAGGTTTTCTCCTTATGACTTTACGTTGGTTTGAAATAAACTCATCTCTGGCGAATTATGCTTAAACAGAGATTATTCTATGTTTACTTTTAAAAGCGGTATTGGGATTTATCATTGATCTTTCTATGTTATAATGATATTGAAAGTGATCTATCATTGAGATTTAGTCCGTACCCGCACGTGAGAGGCTTTGAGGCGAAGCTCAATTAGGATATTATCTGATAGAAACCTTAGTCTAAAAATTGGGAAAGCATTGTAGAAACCCTCGTCGTCTTAAATGGCCTAGCTAGTGGAGGATTCAATTTCGCAAAAGATGATGATATTACAGTTTTCACCTTTACAAGTGTTTTCTTTTCGAGTTGAGGAATATACTGAAGTCAATGATATAGAACCATGAATTATTATTTGTTTAAAGCTAACAACCCACAAAAATGGACTCATGTTTCCTTCAAAAAGTTTCAAATTCCTTTAATTTATGTTACAGTATTTGGACTATATTCAGATTTACATGTCTAGTCTTCTAAGCTTTTTTAAAATATTCAATATGATCATGTCTTAACACCATTATAATATTATCATGTATTTTTTATGACTATTGTCTCATAGTTAGTACATTTAATGTACTAACGCATACTGTGCCTACATTATTTACTAAAGGTAGGTCTGACACATCTATTTTCCATATAGGTGCTAGTAGTTGGTTTCTTGGCTTCCAAGATTGGCATTCTTCATGATATGAGGACCAAAGGATGCTCTTTATAGTTGAATCGTATTTTTAGTTTTCTGACTTTGAATGGATTATAGAGTTACGTCTCTAATCACTTCCTTGTATATTACAAGACTGGCCTATTGAGACTTATATTAGACTCCGACTTTGTCAAATTCTTGTACGGATATGAAAATGTTATCGTTAAATCTTTATTTACTATCTTGTATGATGTATGTAAGTGAATTGTATAGGACCCTCGAGATTTTGACGTATTGTTAGCCTAGAGTCGTGATAGTGATCTGATAAAACGTTAAAGTTAAGTAAAACATCTCCAACGAAAATTGATATGAAAATAGTAAAACTACCTTTGTTTAGTATGAAGCATTTATGTCGAGAGTTGGAAACAGGCATATGCAACCACAAAATATACCACCAAAGCAATAAAATGAAGTCTTGCAGGAGCAAGGGGCGGGGCATCACCAAAAGTAGCGAAATGGATTGTATGTGATATCACAAAACTCCATTGATTGACCCGGAATACTGGGTTCGCATATAAAAGATTCAACGTTGAATACGCAGTACATTGAATGTTAAAATATGTAATAAGCTGAAAAAACAAATAACTGAATAAGAAGACTAAAAATAACTCTAACCAAAGAATATAAGCCAAATGAACATGAAGCTAAATCCATTAAGCTTCACAACAAATCATTATGGTCTCAGATGAATATTAATGTCTTACCTCCATTTTCGAAGACGCCTTATAGCTTGTTGTGTAGAAAAACCCCTTTTACAACTTATGAATCCACTAAAAGTCTTCTTGAGGTTGTACCTCTGCACAATACTAGACTTCCCCTGCTTCATATTAAGGAAACTCTCTGACCTTTGCTTCTTTGAGCTCTCGCGGAGAAAGCACCCTAAGGAAAGTATTTTTCTAACACAGCCCAACTCAAAAGGTGCGCCCTATACCTTGTTCTCTTCCATTGAGCAGAACCAGATTGGTAACACCCCAAATATTTGAAGAGAAGCATAGAAAGAATCTTTGTTTGGAAAGAAAATATGAAAAATTTGGCAAGTATGTTAAGTATAAGTTTTTTGTGTAAACTTCAAAAACCATAACTCAGGTACAAGAGAGTTAATGAGCTACAAAATAAAATTAACGATCTTTGAATATCTTCTAAAGCGCCAAGTTTCTAATTTTTGATTCATATGATGGGAGATATAACCTATCTGAATAATGAACGTCTAGAAAGATTTTAGAGGGTATATTGGTTTAGTATCCAATTAAATATATTTTTTTATAGTAAGTTATTAGGTTCTAAATTGAGTTAGTTCACTTTAAGCCAATTAAGAATTTAAAATAGGGTTTTGCAGGACAAAGAAAGAGGAGAAAAGTTCAAGGTTGTTCTTAGAGATTTTTGCGGAATCGAAGCGGTTTGCAAGGGGATGTCCCTAAAGAGGTATGGGAGCTTTCCTAACCATGATTTTGTAACCTACGCGCCCAATATGTTTAGTTCAACGACAATTCGTTTCTAGATAGAGAAAGTTGAAAGTTTGATATCTTTAATGTATTCTTGCAAATAGCTTTCGTATAAATGAGATTTGGTGGGATCGTTGAGATTCTTTGTGAAATTGTGTGGATTTTAGGTCATTTTATAGTATATTCTGTGTTCATTAGGTGGGGTGCTCGCGAAAACAAAAATTTTCATAAGCACGGAAAAATTAACTGCAAGCAAAAATAAAATAAAGAAAAATGTGATTTTTATTAATGAACTTGTGAGTATAATTTGGTTTTCTCCTGATTTCTCTACAAAGTTTCTCTGTGATTCGAGGACATTCAGTAGCGTACTTCTGCATGTAGGCTGATGTTAGACATCTTTGAGATGTATATGATCGTCGAGAACGTACGGGATGAAAGCACTCGTTTTGTTTTGTAAGGTCGATTCTGGGAAGAAAATGTTTATCAATCATTGGAAGAGCAATGTAGTTGATGTTGTCAACTATGGTAGAATCCTTGAGATGTACTTGATTCTCGAGAACGTCGGGGAGACTCTGTTGATCTCTCCGTCCGAAGAGCTATGTTAGTTGATGTTTTTGTAACTTTCCCATTGCAGAGAAGTTGTTGAAGTGTTATTCCTCTCGTGAATTCATGTACCCCTATTTTATAGTTTTAAGGAGTGGACAAGGTTGGTGTGATTGACCAATTCAACACTATTCTAGCCTTACATACCTGGAAAGAACAAAGGTTTTTGGCGAAAATCTTTAGAAACTTGAAAAATTCTTGAACCTTAGTTTTTTCTCCTCTTGGAACCTTGCTCTAAATCTTCTACGTGTTAAAGAATGTTAAAACAAGTCTTAACACTGATTAGACTCTTAATTAGGTGAAGAAAAATGTGGCTTATGCTTAGAAGAAGAGGGAAAAGACCAAATTGCCTATCTTAAAAATTGTCGAGGTGCCTTAAAAAGGAAGGTTCACTAAAACAAGCATATCTTATTACTCCAAACTCTAAATAAAAAAAACTTGGTCGTGTTAGAAAGAGAACTCAAAGAACTTTAATTTGATAGGTCATTGCCCATCTATTTCTTTAAGTGTTCAAATATATGGTCTTTTGAAGTCAACCCAAAATTTAAAATAGATGGATGACTTGTATAAATCCCTATTTATCCCTTTTCAAAGTAAAAGGGTAAAGACAGTATTTCTTGCGAACACGATAATCTAGTGAACCTCAAGGTGAGACACTAGGTTGGATGAAAGCCTCATAAAGGAGGTCTTTCAAATGCTCTTTTAACTTGGTCAAATTCATTTTTTTTATAAAGGAATAGAGATGACTTGAGTATCTGGAAGGACGTCAACTCTAAAGTGTCTCTCTTTCCAGAGGAACTCCAAGAAGATGATGGGGAAAGATTTCTGGGAATTCTCTTATAACTGGAACTAACTGGAGAGCTGGCGTCTCAACACTAGAGTCATTGACTCTGATTAAGTGATAGACGCACCTCTTGGCGACTAACTTTGTAGCCTTGATGTATGAGATGAAACGACCTCTAGGCAATGCTTTTACTTTTCTTATTTAAGAAAAGCTTATTAGGAAACTGAAATTTGACTATTTTGGTCCTACAATCGACTAAGGCATAACAAACATAAAGTTAATCCATGCCTAGTATGACATTAAATTCACTATGTATAATTCGACTAAATTGGCCATGACGTCTTTATATGGAGAGATACTCTTGATGCATCGCAATAGTAAACAAAACTTTCTATACCATCTGGTAAAGTCAACAACAAAGCAGTAGTCAATCAAGTTTTCAATTCCTGAAAACTTTTCTTTCAAGCTTCAGATCATTGAAACTTAACCTTCTTTTGGTGTAACGTAGTCAATGGGATCAAATATATGACACTCATGCGTTATTTGAGTACAAGATGTGATCCATAGGCATCTATAAAACCTCAAATTTAGATAAGTTACTTTTAGATTAGAGGGTGAACGTTTCCTGTCAAGGATGCCACGGATCTTCTTTATCCTAATGTCTTTTCTTTTGACACTGAGACTATTATTTATTTGTTGCTACAATTTTAGTTAGATATTTTAGTGAGATGACTTTCAAATTTTAGGAGTGTTTTGTTTAGACGTCTGCTACTAGTTATTTATTTCTATGTTAAGACTTAAATTATGTTGTTTTACTTCTACGTCTTGTTTAGATACTTAAATATTGCGTGAGATAGATGTTAAGTGTTGGTTCAACTACAAGGAGGTTGGTGTAATGTCAGTCACGACAATTTAGGTCATTATACAAGGCCCTTTATCTCTAGTTGAGACTTGAGGATGTGTAACATGTAGTATTTAATCATATGGAATAAAATTTTCTTGAAACACGATATAATTTTTTGATGAAAAATATTTGTTTGACTGTCCTTAAAATATTGTAGCTCTGCCACTAGTATAAGAACTACACTGAGCAATAAGTGAATTTGTTGAGCAAAAGATTTCATTTTTTTCCTTGTCAATTGGCCCTCTTGCACTTTTTACCTCCACCCCTCCTTATATTTATAAAGTAATTACAAATATTTATAAAATTTCCTCTTTGATAAAATACTAAACGACAAAAAGATCGATAGATACATATAACATTCCATCATTCACCAAAATAGAGGAGAAGGTGGGAAGTTATCTACAAATATTTGTGGTTGATTTCATAGCTCGATCCCCTACAAAGCCTATTTGACAACTGTCTTATTTTAGTTCAAAGCCTAACTGAAAAATATCATAATTTATGAAAGCAATGTTGATTTATTTCCACAATTCCTTCTATAAGTAACTTCGAATTTCATAATATAGTAGCTCTAAAAAAATTCTCCTTGATCCTAAATTTATATTTACTTTTTATTTTTCTCAGATTATGCCATCATATAACGTATATTCATATTTACTTCACATATAAATATGAGAAGGAGATACGTCTAATTGATTTTTTATGTGTATAACAATTTTTGTGGCTTGTCATATCGTATAACAATTTAAGAATTATTTAAAAAAGTTAGGTGTAATATTATAAGGTGGGAAGTTAAATTTTCATTAAAACAATGAAAATTCAAATCGTTAATCGAGTTACTAACGTTTTTTTTTCTCCCCCTATTAGTGAACTGTTCACGACCCAAAATGGGTTATGGCACTCGTCTTATCCCACCAAGACAAGTCAAGCCTAAAACTCAAATCATTAACAATCAAGTGCAAATAAAATATAAGTAACTTAATAAAACCCCCCAAACCTGTATTTCACGTGTACAAGCCTCTAAGTATACAATTGAATTCAAAAGAAAAAACTCAATTCTCAAATGAACTTGTTTTGTTAGAATAGAACAAGATCAGAATTAAGGAGAGAAAAGTCTGGCTGCGACGGAAACAGCGCCCTGACCAATCCTCCACAAGAAGCCTCGGAAAAGAAGATTAATGACAAGTAAAAACAAAAAATCCAGCTCATACCTCAAAATTTTAGAAGCAAGGGGTGTGTCCAAACCACACGGACTCAGCCATTAAACGTCGTCTAAACACAACTAAGGGAATGAAAATACTCGGGTAGCTATCCTAACCACGGGACCCAACCGAACCTCTACAACTACAACCTGCATTAAATCAACCAACCTAACAGCTCACAGCTTACATGCACTAGCTCAACAACAACACTTAGACAAATTACATATCCTCCACAAAAATCTTTAAAAACAAATACAATACCCTCACAACAATTCTACAATTACTATCCTCGATAACAACACTTCAACAATATACATACCCTCAACAGGACAACAATTCAACAATTACCTATCCTCATACAATCTCAGTATTCAGCAATCCCAAATTTCGCAGAAAGGCAATCACAAGATCAGCAAAGCACAATATCAGTTCACTAATGAATAAGTATGTGCACTGTAATGGATCAATGTCAGTATAATGATGCATGTCTGCCTAAGTGATACACACCCGCTGTCTCTCAGTCCGTGACCCATGGGGGACATATCTGTCCATACATCTTTCGCGGGCGCACGTACACGACCTCGATAATAGTAACACATCGGCGGCGCGCGATACTCCCTCGAAATATAGTATCCATCGCGGCGCGCGATAACGTCCCTCGAAATGGTACATCCTCTTAATACCCATTCTTTCTAATGCACCTACAACTTGTAACAACCAGGGCCTCAAATTGCAGATGACAGTTCACATAAATAATTAGGAATGGACCATTTCCATAACATCTGCACAAGGTCACACCACATAAACTGAAGTCATCATCAACATGATTCAACAAGCTTTTTTTTTCAACCATTTTTCAACACATCACCATCACCACAAGGAAATAATACACCATTTCATACACTAACTACCAAAGAGTTTAGAAATCCACTTGCTCAATAGAATAACAATCAACTTCGTGACTTGACCTTTTCCTATTTGTTGAGCTTCCACCAAGCCATCTATATCTCTCACATACATATTCACACTAGTTTCCAAACTAACATAACCCCGTTACTATGTATTTAAATCTTCACTCAACAATCACTAACATTTATATCAGTTTGAAAATCTCTGATGCAACAAAACATTTCAATTATATATTTTCTAAATTTCAAGTTTAGGGTTACTTCATATAATTTTATTCAATAATATAACCTATATTGTTATATAGTGTAATCCATTTAATGTTTATCTACATCACAATCTATCAAAACGAATAATAATATGATAACCTTAAGAAATTCAAAAAGCAAAGTCAAATTAGGTGATAACTACCTAACCATCGGAATACATAATTACCCATAAATCTTCTTATATTAATAATACTACTAATGATAACTTACCCTACAATTCTTACCCTTCTTCTATGAGTACGGTCACTATTAACCATTATCATGTGTATATATCAACGAGTTATTATACTTTAAACTAAAAATTAATCTATCAAGATTATCGTATACATCTCTTAAATATTACAACCACGAATTGAACTCTTTTCCACAATTTTTCACAATGCCATTTAATTTATAATAACAACAATAACCGACTTTCACTCCATATGCAAAATTTTGTATAATATTACAACTAGGATATTAAATAAATGATGATGGTTGTAGGACATATTTGAAAAGAAACAAGAGAACCATACCTTACCCTCTATTCTCTTACTCCCTACTGATTACCCCCTAATTAATTGCATGCCTTTTAGTTCAAATTTTAACTCATTTTTTTTCCAAATCTCTGTCTTTATTTCTCTTTTCCTTTTTCCAGCCAACATTTAACATAGTAATAATTTAACTACTAATTAATTAGAAAAGAAAGGATCAATTGCAAGCGAAAAGAAAGTTAAAACTATAACCTGAAAAATTATTCCCGTCGGCTGCTCCATGCACCGCACATATATTTAGGTTTATTCAACCTCTCCGCTTCTTTCTTTACTTTTTCCTTTTCTTAAGTTATAACTAAGAACTCTCTAACCCTAATAATTATTATTTCCCTATCCAGGGTATGGGTATATGGTAAAAAAATTATAAAACTTAACCATAATTATTACATTACATTAAGTTATTTAATAATTAATCCTCAATTATTTATTCTTAATTAATAAATATTCAAAATTTCCAACAATCGCCTTTCGGTCATTACCTTATCCACCACTAAAACCATGTTCGTCCTCGTGAACATAAAGAAGAAGAACAAGGCAAATAACGCAACATGACAAAACCTGATGTAGGATTTTTAAAGTGTGCTCAATCTTCCCTTTCCAAGCAGTTCCTTCTTAAACCATTTCATCAAGTCATCAACTAACTAAGAAACAACTTCGCATAAAAACGTTGGAATAGCTATTATATCAGAGTGATTACAACTACAAACTAACCCATGAACTCAATCTAAATTGAAATCTTTGACGATAACAACACTACCATACGACGAGTCTTTTCTTTCTTTGCAAACCAAGATAACATTGATGAATCGATACCATCTACAATAGAAATAAACTTAAATACCACCACCACACTCAGAATGCACACCATCACATCTTTTCAAGATGTCATTTCATTTCCACAACCAAAATCTTTCCAAACGAACTTAAGTATTAAAAATATGACTTTAGACATCGGATATCCTCCAAAGAGGATCAAACTTATCTATCCCATGAAAGACATGATTAAGTAAATATCCAAAATATGAATACGCTCCAAATGCAAATCTCTAACAACACGTTTGAATTGTAACGCTCTAATATATAGAGCTCTTATAATAAGTTCCTAAGCAAGATTGTTGTTTAGAATCACTACTATACTTCAAACAACCCAAACAACGAACCAGATCTTTAGAATGAACAAGTCCAACCCAGATGTCATCTTTACAATGAGGCCTCACAGGATCGTTACAAGATAACCAAACCCGATCCCACACTAGGATTCGCCCTCTTGATATGGAATCGTACGTAAATCATACTAAAACCATGTCTAGAACGAAAGTTGTCACATAAGAATATATAGAATAAAGCCTCGAATCACACAAGATATTCTTTCTATAGTGCCATATTACTTAAATTTCAATTCATCTTACTCAATCTCTTTGTTTTTATTCCACCCACACACCAATCAATTTGATCTCCATCACTATATTACAAATACTCGATTCATAACTTCCACATCCTTCTCAACAGTAATCCCACGAAGGCTACACTCTAAATACCAGCAAACATCATAACTACACTATCAAAGTTTTTCTTGTAAATCCCTTGTCACCTCTAAAAGTTTCAAAACATGACTCTGTATCTCTCTTTCCATTTAACCATTACATAACAAATATTAGTCATACCCAAGACTGATAGCACTAATTTCAAATCTAAAGTACTTTTCCATCGAGGAACAATAATTGAATTACACTAAATGTCAACTTCACACAAACTTTCACATACTATTTTGCAATTACCATTCATACCATCATGTACCTCGCTCATGCCAAAACTCAAAGAAAATACTTGGTCACTCTAATAATTCTGTGTAGTATAAGCTCAAAATCCGTATTCACCATCAAATACCTATGTAACACATCATAACAGTCTATGTTATATAAAAACAGTAGTTTCAATCTCCTCAAAATTCTCGATAACCCCGTATAATTGTAGGTCCATAATGTCACATATTCATAAAAAGTCATATACCACTAAATAATTTAACCCCACATAACAACACATTATCTTACAGACCTCATAATTTTTCACCCAAATCAAAAACCCAATATTCATAAAAGAAATTGTTGATAAATTCCTAGTGAGTCTATACTAAACCAATTCACATCCATTGTCATAATATAATTTATATATGAACATTTCCCCCTTACAACAACATCCTTTACCTTCAAGCAAGAGTCTAATCACCATGTCTTAATTCTTCACAAATCTCTTAAATTCCTTTTCATGACGCAATGTTAAATACCTTAATCTGAATATAAACCAAACAAAAAATTTTTTCACAACTGACTTCTATACAATCTTATCATTTGACTCATAGCCCATGATAATTTAACTTATTCCTTAAAAAATAATTTTTTTTTTTACGTGAAAGCCCTTTAGTATAAATAATCAAAAGTAATCAATTTAACTACTCAAATTATATTTAAGTGTTCTCCAAATAATTCACACCTAGATCTGTCATTTCTCTTCCTTATCACATCATATTTTGCTAAACCCACGACCACAACCTTCAACCATGAAAACATGAAATTGTTTTGAATTTAGTTGTGTAACAACCAATTCCTTTATCCTTCAACATTAGCTCATACCTTGAAATTTTTATGAACTCAACGTAGCTTAGCTTATCATATTGTTGACCGCGTCTCCATTCGACTTATACATCTTCCTAATTTAATTGTACTTATTATCAAACTCAAAATCACACATGCAAAAGAAAAATTTATCATGAAACTCGAGTTGAACGTATGTAAACTTCTTTCTCAAATTTTATCCAATAGCTATTAACCAATATGATGAACCTGTGACACTATAGTCATAAGTAGAGCAAAAAAAAATAAATTCACGTGTCTCTGAACCCAAATCTCAATCTTTTTTAAGATACATCTTTAGCCCTTGCAATAAGAGAATATACTTGCTCTCACCTCAATCCGATGATTGAACTACATCCCGCTAATTCATGTGATTTATGGCTCAAGCTCCTTTTAATTCTATTTGAGTGACATCCTAAATCCTCATAAAAATTACCATACAACTATGCTACTCACAAAATAGCAGTAAATCATAACTCTGATGCTCTAAAGTCCCATTAATCCTACCAAAGCCTTTTGACACAAACTTAATCATATATTTCATCCTAATCACATTCATCATTCACAACAAACTTAGCATCACTATGCCCATTTATACCAATCCAATCCAAAGAAACAACCCATGTATACGTTTTCCTTACTAACATTCTCATTAACCTTCACCCAAACCCCTCATTCATGTCAGACTTCTTTTACCTTTAATTAAGCTTCTCATACCGAATATCGTCCACTTCATGGAGCTTACGATGGAATACCACTTATTTAAAAATCTTTGAGATACAACTTCCAACTTAACACATCAATAACCGTACTAAATCCACCACTAAAGCTTTCCTATAAATATGTTAACATATCCATCCGTACTAACTAACAATCAGTTGGTTTCCTTCTTTCTCAATATGGAATTCAACAAACCCACATATTACCAATATGAGCATGTTATACAATATATAACTCCTTAAGTAGTTAGTATTTGCACTTAACTCAACGTATTCATTTCATATACACTGTACCACATTGTGAGACTTTTAAACTCCACCACTAGAACCATCAATATATACCTAATCGAGAAATCATATCCAAACAGTTCACACCCATTTTCTACCCATCAAATAGATTTTAACTATTATCATAGTTCCATATCAGCCAAGTATATGAATTCTTTCATAGTTCACTCAGGTCAATATCAAAGTAGCACACTTCCATCAACTCCAACCAAGTAAGCATCGATACTACTATAAGTAGAAATTCTAACCTTAATTTGTGCACGTCATTTTTCTAGAATTCCATTCACATGTTTGATAACTTTACTGATTATAGTTTAACAATGTACAAACTCAATACTAGTCATCCTTTTAAATATCCCACTTCCACTCTCCATTTGTTAACCCTCTAATATCCGTATATACCACACAAGTACTAATCATTTTACTAGATACTAAACTTACTCCTCAAATCTTTCAAATATGATCACGCATTCGTTTCATAAGTATATCCATTTCCATTCTCCAACCTTAATAATACCCAGATCTAACATCAACCAAATACAAAGAAGACGACATGCCAATGATTCCAAAAGAAACTACGCACGAGTCAATCACGTAAACGAGAGCGAATGGAGTGAGTCGATAAGAATCCAATGGGCCAGTACGCACGATAGAGATCCAAGAAGTGAAGATATTTTCCTAAAGTCATCATAGCCGCTCGAAGATTAAGTACAGACGTCTCCGTACCGATCCTCGAGACTCATTTAGACTCGACTTGTACACCCGTGAGACCTAATGAACCCTGGGGCTTCTGATACCATTTTGTCCACACCCAAAAATGGGCGTGATGGCACTCGTCTTACCCAGCCCACCAAGACAAGTCAGCTAAAACTCAATCATTACATCAAGTGCGGAAATAAAATATAAGTAACTTAATAAAACCCCAAAAACCTTGTAGTCCGTGTACAAGCCTCTAAAGTATTAAATTGTTAACAAGACAACTCAAAGTCTCAAATGAAAACTTGTTTTTTAGAATTAGAACAAATCATAATTAAGGAGTAAAGAAAAGTCTGGCTGCGAGACGGAAACAGCTCCGACAAGTATCCTCCACAATAAGCCTCGGAAAAGAAGAGAAGACAAGTTAACACAAAAATCCAGGCTCATACCTAACCTTACAAAAATTGTAGACGCAGGGGTGAGTACCAAACCACAGACACGTACTCAGCAAGTAAACGTCTAAACAAACACACTAAGGGCATGAAATACGGTTTACTCTTTCTCCTACCAACCCCCAACCGAACCTCTACAACTACAACCTGCATTAAAATCAACCACCCTAACGTCAACAGGCAGCGTACCTAGCACGTAGCTCAACACACACTTAGCCAAATTAAGCATATCTCCCAAAAATACTTTTAACAAATTACATCCCTCAACAACAATTCTACAATTACTATCCTCTCCTCGATACAAACAATTCAACATATTCCATACCCTCACAACAACAATTCACAAATTAACTATCCCTCATTAACAAGCTCCTATTCATCAATCACAAATTTTCGCAGAAAGGCAATCAAAGATCACAAATCACCATAATCAAGTTCACTAATGATAAGTAGGGGCATGTACTGGAATGCATGTCAGTATAATGATGCATGTCTGACTCCAGTGATACCACCCGCTGTCCTCCAGTCCGGGACCCATGGGGACATAATATGTCCTTGCATCTGTCGCGGCGCAACGACACGACCACGATAATAGTAAACCACGGCTGCGCGCGCTATAAGGCGTCCCGGGCTCTAAATAATAGTATCCATACGCGGCGCGCGATACGCCCTTCGAATGGTAATCAGTCCTCTTAATCGCGGGGGCGATTCTTTTCTCAATGCACCTACACGTTGTCACAACCAGGGCCTCAAAATAATGGCAGATGACAGTTTCACATTAAATAATAAGGAGTAGATGACACATTTCCATACAACAATCGCACAGTTCACAACCACATAAACATGAAGTCACATCAACAATGATTCACAATTCCTTCAATCACCATTTTTCAACACAGGATCACACATCCCACAGGAATACGAACAACGCATTTCATACACTTAAACACACAAAGAGAAAAGAAGTTTTAGAAATCCACTTGCCTCAAATAGAAGAACAATCACTTCGGGACTTGAGCCTTTCCCATTTGTTGAGCTTCCAACTCAAAGCAATCTATTCACATACATATTCACAATAAGATTTTCCAAACTAACATAACCCACGTTACTATGTATTTAAACTTCACTCAACAATTCACTAACATTTATAATCAAGTTTGAAAATCTTGATGCCAACAAACATTTCAATTATCATATTTTCTAAATTTCAAGTTTAGGGTTAAGTCATAATTTATTCAAATAATATAATCCTAATAATTGTATATAGTGTAATACATTTAATGTTTAATCATACATCACAATATATCAAAACTTGAATAATAATATGATAACCTTAAGAAAATTCAAAAGCAAAGTCAAATTAGGTGATACTACCTAAACCATCGAGAATACATAATTACCCATAAATCTTCTTATATGAATAATAACTACTAATTGATAACTTACCCTACAAATTCTTACCTCTTCTAATTATTACGTCACTATTAACCCATTATCATGTGTATATATCACTAGTTATTAATAATTTAACTAAAAATTAATCTATCAAGATTATGGTTATAACATCTCTTAAGAATATTACACGAATTGAACTTCTTTTCACAATTTTCAATGCCATTATAATTTATAATAACAACAATAACACGACTTTCACTCCATATGCAAAATTTTGTATAATAATGTATCAACTAGGATATTAAATAATATGATGGTTGTAGGACATATTTGAAAGAACAAGAGGAACCAATACCTTACCTCTAATTCTCATTTAACTCCCTAATGATTACCCCTAATTATTGTCCAATTATTGCATGCACTTTTAGTTTAAATTTTAACTCATTTTTTTCAAATCTCTGTCTTTATTTCTCTTTTCCAGCCAACATTTAACAATAGTAATAATTTAAACGTACTATTAAATTAGAAAAAAATATTCAATTGCATTGGCAATCGAAAAGAAGTTAAAAACTATACCTGAAAATTATTCCCGTCGGCGCTCCATGCACCCCACATATGAGTTTAGGTTTATGCAACTCTCCGCTTCTTTCTTTTACTTTTCTTTCCTTTTCTAAGTTATAAACTAAAACTCTCTAACCCAATTATTTTATTTTTCCTACAGGGTAATTGTATTGGTAAAAAAAATTATAAACTTCACATAATTATTAATTACCATTAGTTTTTATAATTCATCTCATTAATTTTCATATTCTTAATTAATAAATATTCAATGCTTCCAAAATATGGAACGCTTTCGGGTCATTACATGACCCTTATATAAACAATATCTAATGATAATTATTAAAAAAATGAAAGTTTTAAAAGTTTTTATTCTACATATGCTCTGAACCTTCTTTTTTCTTATGAGATTAACAAATATAGTAAGAGAAATTAATAATGTTTAGAATTAAATTATTAATACGAAGATAGTTATAAATTGGACTAGAACTCTACTTAGAATAAAAAAGTCATAACAAGAACAAATCTGAATATAATTTGTACAAAAGAAATAGCAAGTCTAAATGGAAACAAGAGCTTTTGGGTTTAGTATGGCAGCAGTTTTTAAGAAGAAAAAAGTTCAAACTGAAACGATTTTTAAGTCAAAAATAAAATAAGTAGCGGTAGATTTATTTTTTGATTTTTAATTTATTGGACGTCAGTTTTAATTTATTATTTAAGTATTTTTAACCTTGTCAATAGTTACTAACCAAAAAAAAAAAAAAAAAAAAAATCCTATTTTCCAGTTATTTTTATATTTGTCAACACTTTCAAAGTCAAATAAACAAACGAACTTAAAAATAGATTTTGATCATTCTTAATCAATCCTAAAACCATCATAGTCTACATTGCTAAATATTATAAAATAAGTAGTTTATTTTGATCATATTACAAATTAATTATTTATCTCATATTGGGAGCACTTAAGAGTTTGAGTCAACCCAGAATTTATAGTAATAATTGACTTTTTTCACAAATGGAAAAAAAAAAGGGATTTTTCGAAAGCACTTCTTTGGCTTGGAATTAATCAAAAGATATATAAGGCAGAAGAAGGGGATGCTCCTTCTTCCTTCGCCTCCCCTCGAGGACTTGCCCCCTTTCTCTCTTTTCATTACCTCCCCACTCAAACCAGTACTTCCTGTCCCACCCCCCAGCAACACGGCCCTCGTTTTCTGCCCTCCAACCCTTTAGGGTCACTTCCTCCTTTGTTTGGTCACTTTATTTGAGCTTACACTATTTATTTTTTCACCCGTGGGGTATTTAATAATCGAGTTTTTAAAAAGAAAATAAGTGATTTTTACAGTGTAGAAAAATTAATTTAAATTTTAAAAATAATTTTTTCCTAAAAAAAAGTTTTCAAAAAGTATTTTGAGAAAAATACACTAAAAAAACTTTTAATAAACTGATAAAAAACTAATTATATTGCTAAAAATAAATTTTTAATATATTAAACATAAATATCGGTCATCAATTTCTTAAAACACTTAGAAACAAAAATATTATCAAATCCGTTGATTGTGGGACGGATATTTTACGATTCACACTGAATTTTTAAAATTAGTTGTTTTGGGAAGTAATCTACTATATATGTGATTTGTTGAAAAAGAACCTTTTTTTTGTTTCTTTTTAAAAAATTATATAAAGTATATGTCAAATCGAGATAGTTACATTTTCAAAATATTTCAACGCTAATAGAAATGATTTTAGGGTACTCTTTTAGTAATAACCCTGTTTAATAAGGTTTCATATTCTATCTATTTAAAGAGGTTTATATATGAATATTATTTTGAAATGAACTACCTAGTGAAAAAGAAGTATATTATTTATATAGATATGTATACATTTAAATTCATAAAATTGTTATTAGCTCTCAGAATCTAAAAATGCGTCCGAATAGATGAGAAAAATATTTTTTTTGAAGATTTAAATATCTCTTTTGTATATAATGTATTAATGTTCCCTTATTAACTATTATAATATCTCATAAATTTGGTTAAGGGGCATTTTAAAAATTTTATTTTTTATTGGGTTTGTATAAATTTTTTTGTTTTATTTTATGTTAGCATATTACTATTTTATATTTTATATTTTATGTTTGATATATTATTTAAAGTTTCATGTCATAAAACTAGAAATAAAGGTAACAACAATATTCTTGTAGGATTAAAAAAATGAAGGAATTTATTATTTTTGTGGTGAATTTTTCGTATATAATGATTTAATTAATTTGTGCAAGGTTTTTATATTTATTTTGCTTAATAATTTAAATTATATTTAAATCCTTCATGTCATGCTTCTATTCCTATATAATATCAATATTGATTCGAAATTTGACTATGTTTTAAATTATAGTTTTTTCATTCTCTCTATTTAAAGATTTCTTTGTATAAAATAATTTTACTATTTAAATCCTATCACCTTACCATTTTTCATATTTGACTCTAAATCACTTTTCGAAAAAGACTCGTCAAACCACATTTGCTATCAAAGTATTTTTCAAATTGGACTATACCAAATATAAATTACTTTATTCCAAAGCACTTTTTTAAATAGTCATTTTAAAAAGTGATTTTGAATAAAGTAGTTTTTACAGCAATTTCAAACATATTATATACCCATAGCAACCTTGGCATCACTCTTCTGAACCCAATTCACCCTCTTAACTTAAGATACTCTTTAGCCCTTGCAATGAGAGAAAATATTTCTGCCCTCACCTCTTTCCGATAGCTACATTTTGTTTCACTAAATTTTTTTCTTCACTATGACTCTAGCTTCTTTAAATTTTATTCGAGCGGTGTTCCATCATCTCCTATAACTTTTCATACAACCACATTATTCACTAAATTGTAGAATAGCACAACCTTAGATACTCGCAAGTCATTATTAATATAAAATCGTTTAACCAACAATCCTTATTATATAGTTGCATCTCAATCACAATTTATCACATACTTTTATCACCATCATGCTTAAATCTTGTCATCACCACGACGTCAACTTTTTCATCAATATGACACCTCAAACCCAATCATATCAATCAAATCCAAAGGACTAACCCAATATTATACGCACTTTCTTGCAAAAAAAATTAATTGCCTTCACACAAGTATACTCATGGGTACTTCCCTTTACCTGAAGTTTTGGGGGTCATTCCAATATCGTTCCACTCTCTCGGACCTTAAGATGAAATCACCAGTCCTCATTAGAATTCCTGTAATACACTTCACAACTTAAACACATTAATACCTTTTTATGGATCCACCACTATAATTTTCCTTATACACGACGTCTTAATCAAGCATCCATAATAACTAACTAGTTGATTTCTCAAATGTGAAAATATCGAACCTCATTATATGAATATTTGATACAATTAACAAGTTCTTACGTATTTAGTATTCACACTTAAAGATCAACATATTCGTTTTCGTATACCACACAAAGTACAAAACAACGCGAAAATTCCCTTAGATCCCCACTAGAACCATCACATGTTTATCGAGAAGATTGTATCCAAATAGCCTACACATCTCTATCCATTAAATAGCTGCAAAATATTATCAATATTTATTTTGTCCTCTAACCCAATGTAAGCATTCCTCGCAGATCAGTTCGAAGTAGCCGTTACACACTTCATTCACTCTAATCTAACCAGTAAGAATTGGTATTGTAATAGTCCGTATCAATGAACTCCTTTGATATATACTCAATATATAAACCGTAGTAGAAAACCATCTGACCCTTTAAGTGATGCTACAATTATCCTCATCATTTTTCGCTACGCAACCCATTCATTTTTTATGATAACTCTTTACTAATTATAGTTTTTTCAAAGTATTGTTCATTATCTAGTTATTCCTTTAATCATTCACTTCCAATTATCAAACCACTCTAGATATTGTATATGCCACACAAATATTGTTCCCATTGTTGGATAATAAACCAAAAAAATACAATTCATGAAGTCCCTCCAACCATTGTTAACCATCATCATTTTCGAATATCCTCAAAATGTATCATCGAATCATCACCAACTAAACCACTTCAAATTACTAAACATTTTGAATCCGACTACACATCATTTTCATAATTCTATCACTTTCACCTTCGTATCAAGTCTAGACCCGCCAAACATACACGATACACAGCCATTGACTTCACATTAAGAATCCACGGAAGAGTCATCACTATGATAGAAAAAAATGGAATGAAGCGATAGGAATCAAGTCTGACCAAGGACGCACGATAGAGATTCAAAAAGTGAAGATTTCTTCTAAAATTCTCTCATAGCCTCTCAAAGATAAGTACATACATTTCTGTATCAATTCTCTAGACTCTACTTAGACTCAGCTTTTGCACACAGACCTATGAACCTAATTAAGGCTCTAATATCATTTTGTCACGATCCAAAAATAGACGTGATGACACTCGTCTTATCCCACCAAGACAAGTCATCCTAATACCCAACTAATACGGAGAATGCGAAAGTAAAACAAGAAAAAAAGACTAAGACCATCAACTAATGCATAAAATCATAATCAACTCAAAATAAAACCTCAAAACATGATAATCACATGTACAAGCTTCTAAAAAAAATACAAGTCTCAAAAATGCATTGTTTCTAAAGAAAGAGCAGATCTTAAAAATAGGGGGTAAGAAGGTCCGCTGAGAGGCCAACCACTATCTCAGAATCTCCACAAAAAGCCTCGAAAGAAGAGAATAGAAAGTATTACGAAGATCTAGGCCCGTAACCTAAATTCACCCTTTTTCTAATTTTTTGTAGGTTACTACTACGAACCCGAATATTCATTGATACTCTATCTTCTTTTTTGAGGGCTCTGGGTGATTCGTGAGATAGTTGTTTCCATCTCAACGGACTCGTTTTTACTCACAGGGAGAAGATGCTGTTTTCAACCACTTGTAGTGATTTGTTACATACTTAGTGAAATATCATTGGACTTGTATGTTTCTTTTAAAACTCATTGTACTACATTAGAGGTTTGTACATGGAAACAACCAGGCTTTTTGGGGCTGGCTATTTTAAGTTAATTATTTATTTCTGCATATTAATTTATAGTATTAGAGTTTTATTCTCGCTTTACTGCACGCTGTTATGTTATATTTGGTTTTAGGTTAACTGTTTGGTATCGATAGCGAGAGACTGTCATCCACAAATTATTATTTTATCGTGACATGTGTGTCAAAATTCGTTTTTACGAGTCAACCCACAGAAATACGCAAGCAACGCTTAATAGGAGTCCTCTATTCTGCCATAAGAAGGACACGTACTGAAATCCTCTTTGAGAATTAAGTATAGTAATAAAATGAAAGAAGAAGGAATATCTATTATACTTTAAACAAATATTGTGGGAGATTAATACAATATAGAATTATATTACGGATGGAAGGAAATTTAATAGTAAGTGGAGGAGTTTTTGGTGAGAAAGTAATATTTACTTACCTTTAATATATAGTTTCAATAAGGGTGGGTTAAGATGTAGAAAAGACGAGAGATTTACACTTGTGACTTAATGTGGAATATGGACTTTTAACAATTTTTAATTTACTTACCTTAAAGATGTTACAATTTGGAAGTTTTAGTTTTGAAAAAAAAAAAGATTAATTACCTTCAAAGGATATTGCAACTTATGCAAATAGGGATTAGAATATCTTAAACGTAAAGCAAAATAAGTTTTATACCAGAAACACCCCCCACCCGTTCCCCTTTCTCCACAATATGTCTTTTAACTTTCTAGTTTTTTCCCCCCCCCCCCTAAAGGTAAGTGTAAGGTCAAGATTCAAAACGAGTCGTGGGAGGGACAACCACAACTAGACACTCTTTAGGGGGGGAACAACAAGTTTAAACCAACAAGTTTTAAACCAAAGGACAAACCGCCTTAACAAGCCGTTAAGTGGGAGCTCAACCCCCTACGTACTTCCCGTTTACCCCCTGACGAAATATGCGTCTGAAAATGTTGAAAGGTATCACAATACAAGGACGATCTAATACTCCAACAGAAGTTTAAGAATTAGCACTAAGATCTCACATTCTCCCCACACTTATAATATCACGATTTCCTTATACCCACTCGGTCACTGTGCTCCTTGTCCGTAACATTCAATACCGTTTTATCCATTATGTTACTCGAACAGAGAGACCTAACCCACTCCATATTACGCACCATTTGCATGATATCTAACACTCGCAACTGAA
>JAKWJA010001924.1:0-64728 GCA_027704765.1 Solanum habrochaites | reverse complement strand
CGAGCCTTTACTTTTCCTTGAGAGGCTATATGAGACTTTGGAAAATTTCACTCTTCATTATTCTTTCGTGCTACCTACTTGAGGTCCAATTGGTTATCTGGCGATCGAATTGGTATCTGACCATCCTCACCTCATTTCGCCGCTGGTTAGAACCTAGAGCAACGACGCACCAGAAAGCAAAAACGGAAAGACAAGCAACGACTGAAGCCGGCCATGGGGCTGTAGCTCGGGAAGAGCAACGGCAAGAGGCCGTGGGAGAGGTAGTGGGAGGACGTCCGCCTAGAGGAAGAGGGACCAGAACCTAGCCCACTGATGGATAGGGCGGTGATCCTCCACGGACCGAGAGGTGATAAGAGAGGGGGAGGAATGGGGAGAATGAACAAGGGAAGAATGAGGAAATGCACCCACCTACCCAGAGCTATTTGATCAACAAGAGTACTTGCTTATCTTAGTTTGGTTTATCCGATTCAGGGTAAGGGCACCTACAGTGGGTTCTACACAAACCCTCGTTTCTGATGGTAGTGTGTACGACATGACGGTACTATGGCTCCCCGCATGGATGCATCATGGGAAAGGCACATTTCACCCTGGACTACTGGCCTATATGACAAATGATCAGCAGACTTTTCAGAAGTTCTTTTGAAATTGAAAACATCAGTCTTAAGGGCGCAGAATCAGAGGTGCCTAGATTTTCTGGTTGATTAGTCAAGCTATACAACAAGAGGGTATAGTAGAACGGTTGCGTTGAGTTCGTGAGCTATCAGTTTCAAGGGAACGCAACAACGTTGGGTGGCGGTCACATGTTGAGGTTCAACCAACAGAGCACCACCTAGACTGGGATCTTCTCTACCCGGTTTATGGAGAAGTAATCCACAAGGACTTTTGAGAGATAGAAAAAGGGGCGAAGTTCTTGAGTCTAGCGAAAGGGAGGCTGACAGTTAACGCGTTGAGGCTAAAATTTCGCCGCACTATCCAGATCCGCCACCCAACTTTGTTCAGTCAATAGAAACGGATCGCCAGTTGTGAAGGGGTTGAGGTCAGAGTTGCGGGGATTTCAGCCTATTCAGGTAGCGGCTCCGGCAACAGCCTCCAATAGGTGGTTAGGACTTTTGATAGAGGTGGAAGGTAATAATTTTAGTAATATCTGCCCATAAATTGTGAGAAAGTCCAAGTACAGCACCTTGTTCATACTTCAGCACAGTCGATCCAATCGAGTGGTCCCCTACCGGTCATTTTTAAGACTCTACTAGACCTGTTCTTCGTGTGGATGAGACAATGAACCTAATGCTGATACCAAGTTTTGTAACGAACCCCAAAATCAGGGACGCTGACTGCACCCCATTTCACACTCCTATGTGATCGCGAAACAACCTTTAAACCTAACAGTTCAAAGATATATCAACAGAAAATATGCGGAAGACTTAAACTCATTAAATAAAAAAATTCAATATATTATTATTATCCCCAAAATCTGGAAGTCATCATCCACAAGAAACATCTATCTCAAATTACTTAAATAGGGAATGTTAAGAACAAAATAACTAACAAAGCTAGTCCATGCCGGAAGTTCAGGCATCAAGACTGACAGAAAGAAGGACACAGTCCAAGTAGACGCAATGTCACCTGATTTCCGATGAAGTGAAAGATGGCTAGATCTGCTTGAGTTGAAGTGAGGAAACGTGTGCTGCATTGCACAAATAACAAAGAGGAAGAACCATGGGAAAAGAGGGGGGTTCAGACAACACACTTACCTGAGTAGATAATCCATCGGCCCCCAACTCAAATAGGGAAACAATATATATCAATAGAATGTAAATCAACTACACTACTCAACATGTAGCAATAACAACATGAATTCATCAATAACTACAACCGAGTTCACACATGAGGACTCAAGCCTCACTACCATTACTTAGTTGGAATTAATTAAAGTTCGTTAGATGAGTATTTCATTTCTTCAAGTTTCATTATCTTTCTCATTTTCCTGTGTCGATAATGACACTCCGATTCTCTATTCGATCCTGGTGCCGGAAGTGGCACTGCGATTCCTTTTCTAGATAGGTACCGGAACGTGGCACCCGATCCATTGTATCTATCAGGTGTCGGAACGTGACACTCCGGGATCTATATTCTATCCCTGGTACCGGACGTGGCCAACGATCAAGATTCTATCTAGGTGTGTCGGAAGGACACTCCGATTCATATCATTCTACTGGGTAACGAACGTGGAACACCGTCCATTTCTATCCTGGATGTCGGAACGTGACACTCCGATCCTCATATTCGAAATCCTTGGGTACCGGGAACGTGGCAACCCGATCCACTTTATCCTTGCGGTCGGCCGTGACACTCACGATCCTCATATTCATTCTACCTAGGGGGGACCGGAAACGTTAGGCAACCCGATCCATATTCTATCCTGGTGTCGGAAGTGACACACTCAGTCCTCATATTCTATCCTGGTAACCGGAACGTGGCACCCCGATCATATTCTATCCCCCTGGTGTTCGGACGTGACACTACCGCATCTTATTAATTCTATCCTGCCGTAGGTACGGAACGTGGCAACCGAACCCTAATTCATCCAAGCCTTCTTTTCACTAAGGCATATCATTTCATTATATAATTTATCAAGCCTTCCTCCATACTAAGGGATATCCTTCTCATAGATTAATATATCAAGGAATTAGGGTTCTTCAAAGATTTGGGATTCAATAAACTTATCTGCTTGGTAATTAATTCACAATTTTACTAATTCCGAATATGCAAAGCAACAATTAAGCACATAGCAGGGTTACAATAGTATCAACGCCATAATACACTATAAGAGTTCACTACGAATATGTAACATAAACCCATAACCTACTCCCACCGAAGGAATTGAGACAACAAAGTATTTCTCAAAATCCTTGCTTGCCTATCTCTTCGTTCCTCTCCTCTTACTCTGTTCGTTTCTTTTTGTTTTGTTTTATTCAAACCTCCTCTTTTTACCTAATTAAAGTATAATTAAGTGTAAAGGAGGGACAATAAAAACCCACTAAATCACTTAAGGTACCTCTTTTAACCCCCAAGTTAATTAGAACCATTTTTTTTTAAGAGTTTACCACCTCATCTTTATAATTAAGGAAAGAATAGTCAAAACGGACCCACTAAAACGGTGAGGGGAAATCCTCTTTTGCCTGGGACTGCGCAACCTGTGACGGGCCGTCGCTGCTGCGACGGTCGTCACACAGGGTCGTTCGAAGCTCCCTCGAACTCCAGTAGAATGTTGTTGACCGTCCCGTCACGCTGGACGTCCATCCTTGTTCCGTACGTCATGACGGTCAGAAACTCGTTTCTTGTACCAAATTCTCAAAAGTTGAAGTGTTTTGCAATAAAAACTCACGACGGTTTCGTCGTGTGGATGTGACGGGGCAGTCCTGCAGGGTCCGTCACTATTTCCAGCGAAGTCGATTTTTTCAGTTACCCCATTTCAAAAAATTCTAGTGTCATGGGACGACACCTCCCGCGGGGCGTGTGACTATTGACGGTCAGTCGTTACACCGGCCGTCCCCAGCAGTTTTTCCAGAAATAAAATCTGTTGCCTCAAAAACGACTAAAACAGGTGTTAATTTAACCAGGGACGAAAAAGTGAAGAATACACACTTTACTCTGGCAAATGCAAGTAGTAGACAGTGTATATTTATGTCTAAAGCATGGATTTTTGAAGCAGATTAACAAATGAGTCGTTTTTTCAAATATCTTGAAGGAATTATCCTTCCTGAATCAACTGACATCAGCACCACTATCAATATAGACGATACTTGAAAGTTTAAAATCATTATTAATTAGAATGTGCATTTTATTATACCAACGCTTGAGCGGAACAATTTGGATTCCAGAAATTTACGACTAGGAGATTCATTAATCTCTTCATCCAAAACAGCTTTCCCTTTTTCAGAAATAGGGAAATCATTTTCTAAAATATTATTTTCTAGTTGGTAAATATGGTGATTATTAATCAACTGATTTTGTTTTAAAGATTTAATCTCCCTTTTAAGGTTTTCAACCTCATGTTTTAAATCATCAAGAGAAGTATCTCTTACAATACCTGTTCCTTTCTTTTCAAGTCTGGAAAAAACTTTTTGAAGAGAGTAAGGACTAGTATTGAAATTTTCAAAAGTTTTTTCTTCATTCTTCTTCGGTTTTTCAAATTTTTTTGAAGAAGAGGTTTTTGAAGAAGCCATTTCAAAAAAATGTGTTTGTTGCGAAGATTTTCATTGAAAACTCTTTTAAAAGTTCAAACATTTCATGAAGAACTCATTAAAAGTGAATTCTTCAAAACAAATTTGTGTAATTTATCTAAATAAGATTTTCCATTTGAGATTGCAATTATAGAATTCATCGTTCCACAGGAACAACTAATCAACTGGAAAATTAGCACATTTTCAACTTCTATGATCAGCACCTATAAATCTGAAGACTTACCGACGATGTGAATCTGAATCAGATCATAAAGTACCTCATAACTTTATCTTAGGTTGGGGTGTCATCCCCACCTCTAGACTTTATACTTATCTGCCTGGAATTTGTGCAAGATACCAAATTCTCCACACTTGTACTTTAATGTTTTTTTCAAATTCTCTTGAGAAATTTCTTCTTCTGGCAAACCTTGTTGCCTTGTCCTATGAACTTTCCTTTTCTGTTCCTTTGTATTGTTTTTGAACGATGCCTTTTTTTTATGATGTCTTTCTTTCTCCTTCTTCAGTTTGACCTGTCGATGTTTAGAACGGATGGTCCCTTCTATGCCAGACTGTGTACAAAAAATCTCCCAATGAGATCTTTCAGACTTTGAGTCCTTTTTTATTTGTTGAGCCATTTAACTCATGCAAAGATTAATCTTCCTTGAGTACAAATCACCTTTAAACTTTGTTCCATAAGTTAATGTATCATAAGGGATTTTCCTGGTCAATCCTTCCTCTTAAAGACCTTTTTTTTAACCTTTCAGAAAACAATGAAGGACGAACTATTCAATAAATCTATTAAGTCCAATCCTTGATTTACTTTAACTTCAGTAGATCCATACTCTACTCATGAAAGTATCCTTAACCATCGAACATTGTTCCCAACTGGTTACATTTAAGTCCATCTAGTAGAAGTTTCGAATAGTACCCGTTTTGTTGGAAAATCTCCCATTAAAATCTCCAAAATAGTAAGACAAGTGTATAAACTCGCACTTCAATCCTTTGGGTTGTAATTCTATATCGCTGGTTTTTGCCATCTTTCACCAGTACCTATTTCCGATCTTCTTTAACTTCTTTAACTTCTTCTTTGTATGCATGCATTAGTTTCATGCTTGATTCTTCAGTGTTGTTAAGTACTTATCTTCCACCATCCTCTCCTTAGTGTGATCTGTTAAAGCTCTGCTATATTTATTTCCTACTGCTTTCCTCATTTAGGTCCTCTGGATAAATTGACATTAGCATATCATTATTCTGATTCGTAGACGACAAATACTGGAGTAAAAAAAACAATCAACATTCGATGTACCATAATGGAACTTGCCTTTCTTTTTCTTTCAAGGCATCCAAATCTATTCTTTTCATCTTAACCTCATTACCCCGTTAAGAATGTGTTAGTTTGATTCCATATCTTTCTTCAACTAGCACATCTTGGATAGGACTAGGATAATAATCGTCATCATGGAGGATAGTTGTCCTCAACCCCCCTTTTCCCCTATAATCCTTCCTTGTGCTTCTTGATTGTAACCAGCTTTAAAATCTTTCTGGCGTTCACATTCTGAAACATCTTGATTCGGGTCTTGAATACCAAGATTGATTTTCAAACTTTATTAATCTTCATTCAGATAAAAGCATTTGTATGGTTTGGAACCCCAACAGGATCTTTTGTGTCAAGGAAGATTTTTCTAAGATGAGAAAAAGATTTAACTTAAAAAATCAGAAAGTATCTATACTATCGGGGCCTAACTATGAGTAGGAACACTGAAAGAAGTTTTGAAGTAGAAACTGCTTTTAACTTCTTAGTGTTGGGCAATTTTTGAAATCCTTGACCAAAATAATGAATTCATCTAATTTTATTTATCTAAAGAAACTGATAAGTAATAGTACTACTAGTACTAATCATCTAGTAATCATAATGATCTTATAATAATAATACTCTTACTCCTAAAATCCTTAATGATTATTATCCTCTACCAATCCTTCTACCTACTACTAACTACTCATCCTCCTCCTCCCCCTCGTCATCACCTCGTCCTCGGATCCTCCCTCGTCCTCCGTCATCGTCCTCCTCCTCCGCGGTCCTCCTCCTCCTCCTCCTCCCGTACCTCATCATCTCGTGTCCTGCTCATCGTCCTCCTCCTCCTCGTCTCCTCGGTCGCTCGTCGCTCGTCGTCGTCGTACGTCTCGTCATCCTCCGTCCTCCTCATCTCCGCCTTCCGCCTTCTCCCTACTCGTCCATCCTCCCGTCCTACCCGCCTCCTCTCCTCCTCCTCCCGTCCCCCTCCTCCTCGTCCTCCTCTTCGTTCTTCCTTCTTCTTCCTCCATCCTCCTCGCTCCTCCCCTCAATCCTCCTCGCTCCTTTCTCCTCCCCTCCATCCTACTCCTCCTCCTATCTCCGTCCTCCTCCTCTCCTCCTCCTCCTCCTCCTCCTCCTCCTCCTTGCCTCCTCCTCCTCCTCCCTTCTCCGTCCTTCCCTCCTCCTCCCCGCCTCCTCCTCCTCCTACCTGCCCGCTCCTCCTCCTCTCTCCTCATGCTCGTCTCCTACTCCTCGATCTCCTCCTCCCCGTTCCTCCTCCCCCCACCCCCCCCCCCCCCCCCCCCCCCCCCCCCCCCCCCCCCCGCCCCCATCTCCCTCCTCCTCCCCTCTCCTCCTCCTTCTCATCCTTCCCATCCCCCATCCCTTCTCCTCCACTCCTCACCTGTTCTCCTCCTCTCCTCCTTCTGTTCCTCTCTTTTCTCCCCTGCCTCCTCCTCCCCTCCCTCTCCTCCATCCTCCTCCTCCTCCTCCTCCCCGCCTCCTAATACTCGTCCTCCTCTCCTCGTCCTCCTACCCCTCGTCCTCCTCCCTCCTCCCTCTCCCTCCTCCTACTCCCTCCCTACTCCTCCTCCTCTCCATCCTCCTCCCTCTTCCTTCTCTCCTCCTCCTCCTACTTCCTCTCTCTGTCCTCCCTCCTCCTCTCCTCCGCCTCCTCCTCTATACGCCCCTCTTCTTCTCCCCTACTCTCCTCCCCTCCTCCTCCTCCTCCGCTCCTCCCTCTCATCCTCCCCCTCCTCCTCCTCTCTCTCCTCCTCCCCTCCTCCCTCCTCCTCCTGCCTCTGCTCGTTCTGCCCTCCTCCTCCATTCCTCCTCCTTCTCCTCCTCCTGCCTCACTCCCTCCTCCGCTCCCTCCTCCTTCCTCCCCCCCCCCCCCTCCTTCCTCATGCCCCTCCTCATTCTCGCCTCCTCCTCCTCCTCCTCCTCCTCCTACCTCTCCTGCCTCCTCCCTCCTCGTCTCCTCCTCCCTCCTCCTCTTCCTCACTTTCTCCTCCTCCTCCACTCCTCCTCCTCCCCCTCCTCTTCCTCCTCCCTCCTCCTCCTCTCCCCCTCCCCTCTCCTCTCCCCCCTCCCCCTCCCCCCCCCTCTCCGCCCCCCCCCTCCCCCCCCCCCCCCCCCCACCACCCCCGCCCCCCCCTCCTCCTCCCCCCCCCCCCCCCCCCCCCCCCCCACGCACAAATAACACGAAAATAACAATAACAAAACACTAACAACCATCAGCAACAACAACAACAATAATAATAATAAAATAATAATCATAATATAATATAGCATAATATATAATAATAATAACAACCACAATACTCCTCCTCCTCCTCCTCCGCCCTCCCTCCTCCTCCCCCTCTCCTCCTACCTCCTCTTCTTCCTCCTTTTCTGGTCACCCAATTTCTCGGCCCACGTGGGCGTCTTTTCGCCGACTTTTCCCTCCTTTTTTGTTGGCACTTCCCGCCGAACCACTCTCTATCAAGATGTACCTCCCGTCCATAAATGCTTTAGTGGAAAAATGTGGAGGACAAAAGGGTCTCTTTGAACACCGCAAAGGCCCCCCGAACGGTCTGTGACGCTGCAGGGTTGCACAGGAGGGCAGAAAATTCGTAACATGAGTAGGAGTTTGGGGGGGCATAATGAGCTTCTTTTGTTGGAAAGAGAAACTTTCAAGATATTCCAATCAGGTAAAAAACAACAAATGAACGCAGGTGCCAGAAAAAACAGCTTTGTCCACGACCCAAAACCGAGCCGCGACGGCAACCCACATGTACAATCCCTCCTATGTGAGCGAACCAACCACTCTGAACTTATCATTTCAAATTAATATCACATAAAGGAGCATGCGGAAGACTTTAAACCCTAAATAAAGACATCAATAACTTCTAATAATCAACTTCTAGTATCCCCAAAATCTGAGGAATCAGTCACACAAGACATCTATGATCAAACTTACTACAACTAAGATAATCTAAGAAGCCTAAAACAATAAAAGCTAGTCTATATGATGGGCCCGAAACTGCAAGGCATCAAGACCAGAGAAGGAGATCCAGTCCCAAGCGTAAATCATTTTGCAGCGTTCCACCCCAATATTACCGGTGTGACGAATACTCTTGAACACGTTGAATCAGATTGCTCTCGTTTGCTGCACTCCACAAATAAAAACAAGGAACACAGAAAAGTAGGGGTTGTCAGTACAACCACAAGTTTACTGAGTAGGTATCAATCGGCCAACTACAATAGAAAATCCAGTAATATATCAAGTAACAATCAATCATAAAATCAACTAATATCCGTGCATGCAAAGCATTTATCCAATTACCATAGTCTTTGGTTTACAACCCAGCACGATCAATGAGGACTCACGCCGTTCCTCCTCGCATCTCGTTTGGGAAAATGGTTCTTTAGATGAGTATAAATTGCTATCTTTCAAGATTAATTATATTTTACTCTCGTGTCGGTACGTTAACACTGTCCTCTCTTCGTAGGCCTCTCCTCTATTCTAAGAATCCTGGTACCTGAGGAACTTGTCAGCCCGCTCCATATAGCTGACCTTTGTTTCTGGCAATCCGTTCCACGTTAACGCCTCTCCTCCATAGTTCTACTGCCTGTACCGGTATCCCCTTTCCCCATCCGCTCCTCACCTTGATTTCGGAACATTGACCCTCGATTCCCAAATCTATCCTGTACCAGTGGGAACGTGGGCAAGCCCGTCCATATACTATATCCTTGTGTCGTAACGTTTGACACCCCGGATCCTCTTTCATATCCTGGTACCATAACGGTCACCCGATCCATTACTATACTATCCTGGTGTCGGACGTGACACTGCCGATCCTCATATTCCTAATCCCTGGTAACCAGAACGTGGCAACCCCGATCCATATACTACCTTTTCTGGCAACTTTCCACTCATCATCCTATCTCTCATATTCTATCCTGTTACCGTAAGCGTGGCACACCGATCCATATCTATCCTTTGTGGGTCTTAACTTGTACACTTTCCGATCCTCATATTCTATCCTGGTCACCTTGACGTGGCCACCACGATCCACCTAATCTATTCTCACACTTTCGTCATTAATAATCCTTCGTTTTATTACCAAAGCACAATCAGTAACAAAGTAGATTAGGGTTTCTTCTTCTCTCGTCCGTTCAAGAATTTAAGATTGCCTAGCTTCATCAGCTGATTTTATAGCAAACATTATATTATATAAGATCACATACATTGCATACACGCAATTCAGCATATAGAAGACTTAATAATACTACTCAACACATCTCTATTTCGCTAATTAACAAGAGTTTACTTACTTACGAATAGTGTAAAAAAACCATAACCTACCTCCACCGAAGAATCGTGATCAAGCAAGCAAATTCCCTCATTCTTGTTGTCTCGTCGTTCCTCTTCCTTCTGTCTCCTATCGTACTCGTTCTCCTCTCTTTTTTCTTTCTGTTTTCTTTATTCAAACCCTTTGCTTTTATAACCTAATTATTATATAATTAATTTTTACAAGATGACCTAATAATCCACTAATTACCTTAAGGTTACCACCTCTTTTACCCCCAAGTACTTAGACTTAGTAACAGTTCACCCTATAAACTATAATAGAAAACAGGAATAGTCAAAAACGTCCCTTAAAATGTTTAAAGAAATCCGACCCGAACTTGGATTTTTGCCTTAGCCCGTGACGGCCCGTCATGCGCCTTGCGACCGGGTCCGTCCTGCTGGGCCGTCGCATGCTACAGAAACGCGTTTTTTAAGTGGTGGGCCTGTGACGGGGCCGTCCGCGCCTGCGACGGTCCGTCCTGCCTACGCCTTCACGACGTTCAGAGAGTCCATTTTCAGTACCCCCATTTCAAAGATTTTTTCCTAGTGTTTTGAAAACGACACCTCCGACGACGTTCCGTCTGCCCGTGACTGGTCCGCGTTCGTGGCCTCCGTCAACCTCATCTCACCTTCTCCAGTCATTTTTTCTTCCAGTACAATCTGTTTCTTCAAACGACTAAACAACAGCTTTACATATCTACCAATGTAACAACCCCCGTTTCTCCCCGAACGATCACAATAGGAAACAAGGCGAAAAGTAATACCTGAATCTGTAAACAAGATGTGGGTCATCTTTCCTCGCATATCTGCCTCCTTCTTCCAAGTGCTTCTTCACCGGCTTGTTGAATTATCGATTTCATCCATTGTTCAACTTTTGCGATAATGCAATCTCCCTTTGACCTCAACTTGCGAACTTCGCTATCTTTAAAATAGCAACAGGCTCCCCCTCATAAGACAAATTCTCATCAAGCAAACTGAATCCATCCAACGGATAATTGTAATTGTCCTTCCATCCCCATGGTATCTTTTTCACCCTTCGAGCAGGATAACCGGATTGTATCTCCTGACAAAAATCCCTGGATGCAAGGCTAACTCATAGCCACCTCACCTACTCCTAAGTAGCTTCAAAGGGACCAATGTACCTTGGTACTAAGTTCCTCTTTAAATACACCAAAAACCCGACATCATCAATCAACCACGCCTTTCATTGTCGAAACTTTCAACAGAGCTTGTTTCACTCCTCCATGACTGCCTATAGTCTCTAACCTTTCGATCTTCAAAATATTCTTTGTCTACTTTGGCCGCCGTAGAACACTTTTCGTGAATAGATTTCCTTTTTCTATCGAATCCCTCAAAGATCAGTACCCCAAGGTCTAACCTCGAATACAATCAAACCAACCAATGTGGGACCTACATTCTCCTACCAGACAATGCTTCAAAGGTGGATCCATAGTCGATGCTTTGACTGTAGCTATTAGTGGTTAAAAACTTCCTCCAACACTTGAATTGAGTTCGCTCAACTGACCGTCGGTCTGAGGATGGAAGCGCATTACTAAGATCCCACCTAGTACGCGGCATTCCAGGCATGCATGTTGTCGCAAAACTTGAAGTAAACTAACTGCGTACCTCTATCTGTATATATCGGATATGTGGACTCCAAGTGCAATCTAACAACTTTCTGAGATGTAAAAGTTTTGGCTAACTTTCTTCTCTTCTTCTCTGCATTTTAAGTCACCTTAACACCGGAATGAAAGAGTCACACTATTTAATGCTGTCCACAAAGTCAACTGCCAAAGGAGTCGAACTTGCCCAATTGGTCTTTGTCGAAGACCAAGTCACGGAAGTTCCAGTGCAATTCTACCTCTCCCTTCATCTTTGGTCTGCTTCTCCCATTTCCAGTCGGAATTGGGCATGTCTCAGAAGTGATGATCCTTGACCGGCCTTGGTGTTTCATCACTTTTACTTGTTGACAAATGGGCCCATTTTCGGCACGCTCTGTCTACACGAGCTCTCTCACAAGGTATTCACGCTTCATCATTCTTCTCCACCAAAAGTGTTGCTTAAGGGTTCAACGGCGTACATCTTGGTTTGCACCCGATGTAAGTCGCATACCTTGAAGGCTTATGAGCCTCTGTCAGAAATATGTTTGATCAAACATCTGACGGCGGGGTACACATATACCCTTCCCCTTAATCCTCAAAACAACACCTTCCTCAGCGATTGTCGCTTCTTTGCCTCTCCTTGCAACACTTATAATCATCTGATCCGGATTAATTTTTTCATTCATCATTAAACTGACTCTTTCCCCTTTAATCGTGTCAAGGAAGGAATATCTTGCCTCCACACCACTAAATCCTCCCTTCTCATTTACTACTTCTAATCTCATAAGGGGGGGACTAGGTCGTTAGCAGAATCTGAACCTCCCTAGCTAAGGTGCAACTAGAGCTTGCAAGTGACTAGACTTCCCATGCTCCCTCCCTTCCCCTTTCCCGCCTTTCGACTTAAGCATCCGCTACACTATTTGCCTTCCCCGGTGATACAAAATATATGGTCGCTAGTCCTGCAGTAGTTTCCATCCATACTCCTCTGTCTCAATTCCAATCCCTCCCTGTGAGAAATACTGGAGACCTACGATTACCTGTATAGACTTCACACTTAACCCATATAAATAGTGTCCTCCATTGCTTTAAGTGCTAAACACGACTGATAAACCCGCGGGCCATTCCATAATGCATGAGTTGGATAGTTACTTTCATAGACATTTTTAAAAATTGCCTTGAAGCATAAGCAATCACATTCTTTCTCTTTGCCTTAGCCCTTGCAAAACCCCAACCCGAATAAGATGCATCACAATACCACAATTGAGTTTTCTTTGCCTTCCCTGGCAAGGGTGAGCATTTTGCATATAACAGAGTCTTGCGCTTCTGAAAGCTTTCTCACGACTCATCCGACCATACAAATGAACATTTTTGCTTGTCAAGTTCGTCATTTGGAGCAATAGAAGAGAGAGGCCCTTGACAAATCGGCGGTAGTAGCTATCTAACTCCAACAAAGCTCCTTAATTGTTCTAACCCATTATGAGGTCTTCCATTCTTCACTACTTCGATCTTAGAAGGATCCAACCATCACTCCATCCTTAGAAACCACTGTGCCCCAAGGAAGGACCTTATGCATCTAGCCAAAACGCAACACTTAAGAACTTGCATAAAGCTTTCTTTTTTCAAACACTCTTTTCTTTCATCCCATCAACATTTCCAATACCATTCCTCAATGTCCTTCATGTGCCTCCTTACTTTTAGAGTATATCAGTATATCATAATAAATACGTATCACAAGAGATCCAAATATGGCTTAAAAATCCCGTTCATCAAACTCATGAACGCAATCAGGGGCATTGTAAGACCAAAAGACATCAACTTACAATTCTGTAATGGCCCATCTACCTGGTTCTAAACAGTCTTTGCACATCCGTTGCTCGTAATTTTCAATTGATGATAACCGATCTCAGTCAATCTTATATAGACATTCAAGCACTTGTCACTGATCGATAAAGTCCTAATGCGAGGAGAGGCTACTTGTTCTTAAATGGTCACCTTGTTCAAAACAGCTAACTGCCGGCTAGTCTATGCACATCCGAAAACTTCCCACCTTCTCTTCACAAACAAACCAGAGTGGGCCCCCCCACCCCCAGAGATTCACTTGGTCTATGAAGCCTTTTCTCAACAACTCTATGAATTGGGCTTTAATTCCCTTACACTCTAAAGCTACTCCGCTCCCGCGGGGCCATTCTAAAAAGGGGGTATAAGAAATGGGGCGAGTACCCGTTCAGATCAAATACAGAAGTCAATATCCCATCTTGGGGCATACCCATCCCCGGAAGATCTGCAAGGATACACTCAAGAACTCAACGGACCACGAAACTGACGCAATCGAAGGTACTTGTGTAGTGTCCCACCCTTGAGATGTGCCAAGAACAGCTAAACAACTAAACACCTTTACTAACCATTTTTCGCTAGCACGAAACAGATAGTTATAACCGCACCACCCGGATTAGAAGTGTATTCACCCTCCCACACTAACGGATCTTTCCAGCTTGGCCTAACGTCAGCAGGTTTAGCATTACAATCCAAGATTGCAAATTGCGAGAAAGCCAAGTCATACCCAGAATTACTCAAAATCAACCATCTCTAAGATAAGCCAAATCTACATATGTGGTTATAACTCCCCAAAGCTCACCAACCAGACCTGATACCTTTTTCACTACCACAGACTCACCCCACACGGAGTAGAACACGAAAGGCATATCAGGAAATTCATATGTAGATTTAGACCATTACAAAGGGAGGAAGATACTAAGACACTGTGATCCAGGATCAACAATACAGATATATTGCCATGCAACACCAACCACCAGATACCTGTTTGACATCATCAGATGTCTCCCCTCTGATCTCCCAGGGAAAGCATACATGGGCCCTTTCGTTTTATTGATGGATGTTTTTCCGTTGCGCCCTTATAGGACCCATGTTGCGACTTAGTTTTTCTCCGGTTTCTTTTTTCTCCCCTCACCTCCTTCGCCGTCCCCTACCCTTTTTGTGTACCACCATTACCACCCTTCGACCACCCTCCTCCGGAATAACCGAAAACGTCCTCTGCCATGACCCTCTCCTCTACTGTTGTGGTCTAACTCTGTTATGGACAAATACCTCTTAATAGCCCTCTCTCAATGCCCAGTCTCCCCCCAGCCGCCATAACATTCTCAGATTCACGCATAGTTCTCTCAAGAATATGTTGACCGGGTCTGAGGTGACCCCCACTAACATGTCTTTATGAAGGACTGAACGGTTTCGAACTGATTAACCTCCGGAACCTGTCTCTATAGTAAGAACCCATTAAACTCACCTCCCTTTTCATTTCGAAACCGTCTTTATTGTCGAGGCCGTGGGTTAAATTCACTGGCTTCACTCCTCCCCTCTTACTACTTAACGAAATCTAAATCTACCACTGTCCTTGGAAGGTTTTGCCGTATCCCTGCGCTACCCTGTAAGGCCTGAAATTCGCAACTCTGACCAACTCAACCACCCTTCACACACGGCGAATCCGCGCTCTGTGGACTGAAACATAGTTGGTGGCAGTGAATCCTGGATAGTGCACGAAATTAGCCTCATATGCATCATTGACCGACATCGCTACCACACTAACCTTGGCTCTAGGCTCCAACAAACTCGTCCCTTTTTTTCCTTCCTCTCAAAGTACGGGGATATACTTTTCCATACACAAACAAGAGAATGAGGCCAAGTCTAGGTGGTGCCTCTGTTTTGACATTCAACCTGTGGACCGACCCCGCCCCCATTTCCGAACATGTTTTGGCTGTTTCCCTTGAAAACCTTAATACCTCACGAACGCAAACACCCACCCCGTGTCTACTACTATACCCATCTTGTGATAGCTCATGACAGTCAACCAGAAATCTAGCATCCTCAGATGCTGCACGCCTTGAAGACGGGAGGTTTCAATTTCAGAACTTACTAAAAGTTCATGCTGATCATTCGTCATTATAGGCCCAGTAGTCAACGTGGAAACGTGCCTATGTCCAATATGCATCCATACGAGGGGCCATAGTGGCTGCAATGTCGTACCTCTGAACCCGGAGGTGTTGGTGAGAAAACGTTGGGGGTGCCTTACCTGATCAGAAAACCCACTAGATAAGCGAGCGCTACCTGATTATCATCTCTGGGACGTATGGTTGGGTGGCATCCCTCGTTCGTACCTTGTTCATATCTCCCCATCCTCCCCTTCCCATTACTACCTCCTCAGTCGGTGGTAAGTATCACCACCGCCTAGCAAACAGATGGGCTAGGGTGCTTGCGTCCTCGCGATCCTATCTAGAGACTTCTTTCGGCTCGACCTCTACCGCGACTCTTACCACTGTTGTGCAACTCCGAGCTACAGCCCCCATGGCTGGTTCCGATGCATCTTGTCTTGCGATGTTGGATGTTGGGCCGTATCGTTGCTCTATTCTAACCATCTGCGGAAATAAAGTGAAGATGGTCCAGATATCACTTTGTATCATCACCTTTAAGGGGAAAAATTTACCATTGGATCCAAGTATAGCACAAGAAAGAAAGTAAAGAATGGAATTTTCTAAAAGTCTTATAGCCTCTCAAAGAAAAGTAAAGGCGTCCCGCCCTACCTTCTTTTAATTTCAGACCCTCCTAGACCTGTCTGTTCGTGTGATGGAGAACAACGAACCTAATGCTCTTATACCCGAAGTTTTGTCACGAACCCAAACCGAGCCTCTACGGCACACCCACATGTTACCTTACCCTCCTATGGAGCGGAACCAACCTATCTGAACCTTAAATCATTTCAGAATGGGAATATTCAACAGTAAAAGCACTGCGGATCTTAAAACTCATAAATGAAAGACAATTCAATAACTTCTAAATTCAACTTCTATTAATTCCGCCAAAATCTGGAAGTCATCACACAGGAACATCTATGATCAAATTACTAACTAAGAGTATTCTAAGAACTAACACAAATAACAGCTAGTCTATGCCGAAACTTTAAGCCATCAAGACATGAGGAAGGAGATCCAGTTCCAGCTAGAGCATTAGCTATCTTCAGCCCTGAAGATCCGGTGTGACTAAACTGTCTTTACTACTGTTGATGTCGAAGATGCGCACGTTTTGCTTGCACTGCCACAAATAAACAAAAGGAAACATAAAATGGGGGGGGTCAGTACAACCCACAAGTACTGAGTCGGTATACATCCGGCCACTCAAAATAGAAAACGTTAGTATCAAGTAACATCCATAAAATGTCAACTAATATCTCTTAGCATGCAGCATTTACAATTACCAGAGTCCTTTGTTACAACACCAATCACATCCACTTAGGAGGACTCACCCTCCTCATATACTCGTTTGGGAAACATGTTCTTTAGATTGAGTATATTATTATTCTTTCAAGATTAATTATTATTTACTCTCGTGTCGTACGGGTGACACTTCCGCCCTCATTCTATCCTGGTACCGAGCCGAACGTGGGGCATACCCTATGCCTATACTATCCTGTGTCGGAACGTGACCTTTCTCGAATCCTCCATATTCTATCCCGGTATCCGGAACGGGGCACCGATCCCTTATACTAATCCTGGTGTTCCTTAACTGACACGCTCCGATCCTCCTATTCTATATCCTGGTAGCCGGAACTTGGCTACCCGATCCAATAACTATCCGGTGTCGGACGTGAACTACCTATCCTCATTTCTATCCTGTACCTGGAACTGTGGCCCGCAACCCATCCATATACTATCCTGGTGTCGGAACGTGACTCTCCGATCCTCATATTCTATCCTGGTCCTTGAACGTTGCACCCTATCCCCTAATCCGTCACACTTTTTTCTTTCTTAATCCTTCTTTTATACCAAGCATCATCATTACAAGTAGATTCGGATTGTCTTCAAGATTTAAGATTCAATAGCGTCATCACTTGATTTTACACAACATATATAGATATATATATAAGGATCACATCATGTCATACAGCGCAATGAAGCATTAGAAAACTTAATATACTACTCACCAAATATCATTCGCTATTAAGATTTACTTTCTTATACGAATAGTGTAAAAACCATAACCTCCTCCACCGAAGAATCTGATCAAGAATAGCAAATTCCTCAATTTCTTGTTGTCTCTCTTCGTTCCTCGTCGCATCTCTACTTTACTTCCGTCCTCCTCTCGTTTTTTCCTTTCTCCTGTTTTTCCTTGTATTCAACCCTCTTTTCTTTTACCCTAATATTATATAATTAATTTTTAAAAGATGGCAACTAATATCCCTAATTAAACTTAAGACCTCTTTTAACACCCCAAGTTTAACTTATTAACATTAACCCTATAACTTTGTTACTTAAAGAAGGAATAGTCAAAACGTCCTTAAACGTGTACGAATCCGACCGAACTGTATTTGCCTAGCCCGTGACGGCGCGTCGCGCGCTGCGACGGTCCGTCCTGCTGTCCCGGCTCATCTACAGAGACTCGTTTTTAAGTGGATGGCCGTGACGGCGTCGCGCCTGCGACGGTCCGTCCTGCCACTTCTACGGTCACGACGTTCAGAGAGTCGATTTTTTCAGTACCCAATTTCAGATTTTCTTCTAGTGTGTTTGAAACGACACCTTCCCCCCCAGCGGTTCCACGACGTCCTTCGTGCCCGTTACGGTCCTTCGTTGCTCCCTCACCTCGTCCACCCCAGTTCGTTTTTCCAGAATAAATCTGTTCTCCAAAAACTACTAAAACCACGCATTTCGCTAACACTTTGACAAATTAGTACAAACGTGTCCTTCAAGTCGACTCAAAATCTAGTGTGGCTTGACTCTTCAATCCTCTTTTAGATTGTGCACATTGGAGAAAATTCACGAGATTAAGTAGGAGCGGGTGAAATAATGGAACTTTTTTTTGGTTAAAATATAACTTACTGGGATCCCAATTTATATGAAACCATGTTCATTTCGAGGCCTTAACATATTATCTTGTTGCGAATTCAGCTTAGAAATATAATTGTGTTTTGACGCTTCGCTTTCTTCATCTTTTCGACATATGTGAAAGAAAAGCTTCATATCTTTTGAGTAAGTGGCTTCTGATCTAATGATCATCTATTTTTGTTGGAGAGAATAACTTCGAGATCTTTAATTTCTATAATATCACACTCATAGGCTTTACGAATTAGTACGATTTGTCTTTGAAGGTCAGTCAAATTTGTCAGGCTCAATCTTTTATTTTATTTTTTTCAGCTCTGCGTGTCTATGGGAGAAATTTATAACTCTTTGTTAAGAACGCCAAAATTGTGAAGCTTATTTTCCATTTAAAGATATTCTAGATCTTCATCTTATAAACATAGTGGTCATGGCCTTAGAATGGTCCATACTTTTCCATTTGAAGTTGCCTTAAAATCTGGCAGACTTTAACTTTTGAGCCTTTTTGGCACTCACTCTGAAAAAGATTTTTTTTTTAAACTTGATGTTGGAGCTTATATTCAACGCATACTGCTTTGGAAATAAGCTTCCAATGTTCCTACCCGATCTTGGATGGAAGTTTTTTTAAAACAAGTTTTCAACCTTTCTTGCTTCATAATAAACCCCCGCTTTCAAGATTTACTCTTCTTCTTAGTTGCAAAACTCTTAATTCAAAAGAGTTGTCATACATTGATTAATTGACGTTTTAAAGACCTTCGTCCAAGTCTAAGCGTCAACAACAGTCGTTACAGTAATATAACCAACTAAATGAGTTGGGCCAAATCCACAGGGAAAGGTAACGTATTTGAGAGTCAAATGGAAAGTTGTGAACGTGTTCAAATCAGTCTAGGAATAGGGATTTTCAAATAAAGGGTAAAAAAAGACATCATTCAATGAGTGGTTGAACAAATGTCAAATGTGGGTTTTGTTTGGAATTATCAACTCACAACACTGGCAAACAATACGAAATAACAATAATGAGATGGTTCTTGGGTGTGATTCAATAATATGATAATATAGACAAATTTGGTAATTAAAACTTTTAGAAAATTACTAATATTAGTGAGTAAGCTGACTATGAAGAGATAAACTTTCTCTTTCTCTCAATAATTTATCCTGAATTCTCTTGTTGATAGCTCTCGACATCACATGCAAACAAAATAAGAACAACGCACACTTAGTCTCCCAGTCACTCTCCTTCGAGCAGGATGTGTTGGATTGGGTTTAGGGATTTACTCTTCGAGCGAAAACCATGTCCAAGCTAATAACCCACTTGCTAATTTTATTTTAAAACCTCTCTCTCTCTCAAGTAACCAAAAATACAATGGTAGAGTTGTATTTGCACTACAATTACTTTTAATAAACCACAATAATGATTGAAGTCACTCTAACTAAAATTTGAAACTAACAATTATCAATACCCTATAATTAAATCATCCATATACACATTATCACATCGCCAAAAGAATTGGGGTTTTAGCTGACATCAATCATAAAAGATAAAAATTCCACATCAGCAGAGTATGAATTGTTGGTTTTTTGTCTTTACATTACAATGTCCCCAAATTGAAGATCTCAAGACCCACTTACAATTTCGCAAAAAAGTGACAAACTTTCAATTCTCAAAGCTTAGGAAAAACTAGAGAAAATCTTTTAGTAGTCATAATCCTGAAACTTCTAAATCACATATTTTAGTACCTAATCATCGCAGTATGAAAAAATCAGCTAATAGACTCAAGATCCATTGTTTACATTTAAGAAATCATGGTCACATCTTGACAACTTAGGAATATGCCTAAATCACCACCCTACCTTAGACCTTTTGGGCTTTGTCCTCAAACACTATTAACTATCCACTCTTTTTCATAACCCTTGACTTTTCAACCCACCTAAATTCCAAACAACCATTTTTAAATCAGGATTTTTTTGTTCACATGAATGCAGAAACCATTCACAACACTTAAAACCACGTACAACACTACTCAAGAATGATTCTTTTGTTTATTTGCTCTTCGGGCTATGCAACTCATACCATCAAATAGATAATCATAATACACATGACTGAATTCCCTCACGTGTATTTATGCTTTAGTAACCTTCACCCAAGCACTTTCAATAGCAAAAAGTCCTATTTGAATAAATCACTTACTATCACAAACGAAATTCTAACTTTTTCTCACATACCATCCTTTGCCAAGTAGTGTATTCCTACTTTCACATTCATATTTCTCAGATCAAGAAATGTCATTTGGTGTAAATGTGCTTTAAGTAAGGGAAGATTTGGGAACACAGTTTAGAGACTTTACGCTTCCCTAATATGGGCACATCTTATTATTTTTGCCAAACAATTTCCTCCCTTCGTAGCTTTCTATCTGCCGAGTAAACACTTCATGATAATTACCCCTTTTTGTTGCTCATATTTGTCCCCTTAATTTTCTTTTTCACTATACATTTTTTCAATATTCCTTTGAAACTAGCCACCCCCCGTACTGTAAATTTTATAGTTTAAGGTAGCATATAATCCTTGATACGAATCAGGAGCAATATTTTATCATTTTCTGAACTAGCCACCCTCAATTTAGTTGAGGTGCACATTGTCCCAAGGACTAGTCCAACAAAGAATTTTTATTTTACTAATCCTTTTACTTTTCGCACAAATTTAGCATTTTTAGCATTTTACCCGTAGTAGACAACCAACAATTTCCAACCCTTCTTCTCACAACATTATGGCCTGTAAGCTCATATTTAGGATCAAGAGAACTTGGTAATCAAACAAACGGGTTTGGGATTACATGGTGGTCTTTATCCGATAAACCAAGTATGCATATGCTCATTGGGGATTCACTAAGGGGATCATTTCAATGGTAAGCATACATGTAGAGTAAAAATTGATATTCAAAGAAAACTCTTAATATCCTTCTGAGTCTAGCTCTTTAAAAATTACTAGGAGGGGATCTCACCTTGATGGTCCTTAAGTGATCTTATGAAAGGTTATGGATACTTTGGAATTGGCCTTTTCTAAAGATATGCTATATCCACCTTTGGATTTCCTCACGTTCATAGAATGGGTAATGAATGTGGTTTTAAAGTTATTCCTTATCATCAATGGTGGATCGGTTAAACATTTCAATGAAAAAAGAGTCCGGATAAGAGGATCCCCTGCTCCCATACCTTTTGTACTAGATATGGATTACCTTATCGAGAGATGATTTTTTTGAGTTATACCAGGGATTTTACTTTCAATCCAAGATGTGGGCAGATCGGGGTGGTGACTATGGCCTTGTCTAATGTGTACCTTTTAATGTTTTTTTCTTGGCTGATATTATCTCTATTACATTATTACAAAAACTTTCAAACTTCTCAAATGCATCCAAGATTATTGTCCACACAACAAAGAGTTCCAAATACATTGCTTGTGTAACACATGATGTTTAAAATGATATAGCTACTCAACGTCGGTGTTGATGAAGGCCATATTTCCTTTAAACTAGGAGTACTTTGTACCAAAAATGAAACACTATAATAGTGTTCTCATGGGTGTATAAGATTACATACATACAGCTATAAGGTTAGGTGTTTGGTCAACGAGATTTGCTTACCTTTGTCTTGGTAAGGCTACATTAATTTAACGTTGTACTCTTTGGTAATGCAAACTATTGGGAGCAAAATAAAATTTGTCTTCACAGAAGAGTCATTAAGAAGCGATTTAAGTTGTATGTCTAGAATTTCTTATGAGACTGCTTGGAAGGTGGAGATGTCAAGGAAAGTACCCCCAGTAGCATAGGAGAAGGTGTGTCAACCAGGTGCTACTAGAGTCCTTTAATATCATTGTGGTGTATGGCTTTCGTCGGGAATGGAACAAATCAAACCATACTCAAACACCTTTGTGGTCCTACTCTATGAAGAAAGACTCTTATTGGCTCAGAAATGGAGACAATTTTTATTACATAAAGACCCCTCGGACTTAGAGATTAGATGAAACCCCCAAATGTAGCTTGCAGCTGATTGAAAATACGTGATAGTAGAACATTGTTACTCATTGTAAACACTTCTTAGGAATACTTGTCCAGGAGATGATAATTAATACAGCATGGAAAGTTTCAGATGAAGGAAGCTTATGTTGTATGGATAATGGTATCACCAAAACCATCCACCCATAGCCCTTTAAGAGCCTTAACTTTGCAGTAGCATATATAATCCAAGACAGAAGTTCGATCTTTGTCTTGCAGTTCAATAGAGACTAGAACTGTGGTACGACTTCAAAGGTTTGGAATTCAGGTCCCTATGGACTATCTTTTGTTCACAATAGGGGATTCATTCAACCATATATTTTTCTCATGCTCCTACATTTTAAGAATGTGGAATCGATTACTCCACTGGATGCATATGCTTCATAGTATTGGTTCATGGGATCAATAATTTGAGTAGATTCGTCATAAGGCAAAGCAGAGAAATGGAATGGTTGAGATCATTTGCTGCACTTTTGCAATAGTAGTATACTACATATGGAGAGTTAGGAACATCAGGATCTATTAAGATGGCAGTGTGCAATTAACAAAAACATGCAGGGAGATAGTAATGCATATCCACATTCGAGGACGAATAATATTGGATGTCATGATTCATTAGCTCAGTTAAGTTGTTTTCCTTAGAATGTATAGGCTATTCCTATTGATAGTTTGTAGGTGGTTTGTATTTCAGAGTTTGTTATTTTAGAGGTAATTGGTCTACATCTACCTGGTTTTGTAATGATTACTTTTGATTAATAAATTTGGTTGTTAATAAAAAAATGCCTCAATCACATTCCTAAGTCATACATACTACTAATTCAACACACACAAGGCAAGTTCTAGATATCAAGTAAAACAAGAACAAATCAACTCTCACCACATATGGAAACATGACAAATATAAGTATATACCAACTAACATGCTCGTACATCTTGCATTACAGCATCACTACACGATTAAGACCATTTTTATTTTATATTGAGTCAAAAATAAGAACACATGCTTGTTACAAGGTTATATTCTATTGCACTTTTCCCATTATGACTACCCATGACGTTTGGCTAATTTTTTCGTACATAGTTTCAAAAGAACAAGGTTGGTTTCTAAGTCATACTCCTCTTTGTGACTAATTCTCCCTTAAGACGGTCGTCATCCATCCATTATTGGGAGCTGTAACTCCTATAAAGACTCTAAGACTCAATAAAGCAATAAACTAGACTCGATAAATCAGTAAATTCCTATATACAATAGAGACATATTACCCATCCCCACACATTAAGAATAAGTATTGTCCTCAGTGCACAATTTAACCAATGTATAGAGTTAGGAATACTGCCCCGGGCGTCTAAGACTCCTCGTCAACACTATTGAACACTATCAAGACATTCGCCACATCATCCACAACATCCTCTTCATCTTAATGCAGTATCATCCATAGTCGCCTCATCATCTTGAGGCTTTGAGAATGCGGGTCCAACACAAAGAAAAAAATGCAGCACTCTCATCCAAGGGGTAGGCTCCGCTATACTTCATCTCAACATTTGTAGTAGGAGGTCCACCTATCCGCAAATGTAACTATGTCATCCCGAACATTCTGGCTATGACACTATCATTACGGGCTTGCCTCTCTTGGGAAGGCAAGATAGGTCCATGGGACGGGTCTAGTGCCTTAGTTTGGGTCACCTCAACTAGCTTACCCGTCATATCTGGGTGAAAAGCAATAGTCAAGTCACAGTCCTCCTCCTATGTACCCTGGGCCATCAAGAAAGGGGTAATCAACCCCCCATAGCTAAACTATCACCTCATATTGTTCCCAAATTTCATCATATTTTGCCTCAAGATCGCCCTGACATTAATAGGCATTCCCTTCATCAGCTTATAGATGAGTACTAATCTATCCCTCATTACCTTAGAAAAATGCTTCACGGGAAACAACACACTACAAACTCTCTTTAGCCACACCCTAGCAACCAGATAAATATTTGCAAAGTGAAGGGTGGAATGCCTCCCGGTATCCTTACTACACCCCCACCTAGCCATCGACTCTACTCCACACAATGTGTGCCTAATATCTTTATACACTGGTGTCTCTTTAGTCTATTAAATTCATTGGCATCGCAGCTAGGGGTGCCCAATAGTTCATTAAGAATTTTGCATGAATATTTTACATCCTTCCCTCTAGTAGGCATAGTTATATATTTTGTTTATATGAGCCGATTAGCATAAAACTCACGTATTAACGACAGATTGCAATCACCCGGATGATCAAACATAAATCTCATGCCTAACTCTACAAAAATTCAACAAATAGCAGAAAAATAGAGTTCGCAACCTTACCTCGTCGACATACTCATTTACCATATATTTGGGTTCCCTTGGATAGTCAAACCAAGTTAACCCATACAACTCAATAGCTTTCTTTGCAAATTTGTGGGCTGGGTTCTTTATTGCTGAACATGGAGGCCTCACCCTTCGTACTAAGCTTAGAACCCGCCACATTCTTAGCCTTAGGATCCATCACAACATGTTAAGAAGAAGAAAAGAACAAAAAGAAAGAAAAATAAAAATTAGAAAGGGGTTCGGGTTGGGCAGTGGGTAAGCGGTTAAAAGAGAAGAATATTTTTTTAGAATGGTGTATTTGGAGTAAAAAAGAAAAATGGATGTATTTTTGGTGGAGTGTGGGAGAAGGAAATGTTAGTTTAGGGAAGAGGAAGACCTTAGTTGGGGAGTTAATGGATGATTTGTGGGAGAACAGAAGGTGAGAAAGAAGAAGAAGAATGGATAGTTTTAGGGATTTAGGCGGTGGTTTAATTGGAATAGGGAATGAATTTAGGAGTTGGGGGATTTTATTATTAGTGGATTGGGTTGAAACTAACTTGAAACCCGATATCGTAAAGAATTGGGTGATGATGCGTTAGGGGCGTGATGTTCCCAAAAATGGCATCAAAATTCTTAGGCTCGACACGGTGCGTCTGCTAGTACACCAGCTTGCAGGCACGATGTCGGGGATACGCACCAGCGCACCAGAATTGCGCCTCAACAAGTGCTCTGAACTTTCATGCCAGACGTAACGTGCCTTTTAGTGCACCTGGATATAATTTTCTACTCTTGTTCTCAGTATTAAAAACTAAGTTACAATTAATGAGAGAAAAACAAATCCTATCTCGCTAAAACCAATAGTAAAAAGTGCACCTTATAGTCTAAAAATTTAAACTAAGCTAACACAAAAAAAAAAATCAAAAATTCAAAACAATTACATATCTATTACATATTTACATGTGTTGCCTTCCATGTAACGCTTGATGTAACGTCACAACATGACTTATATTGGATCATTCATCATTTAGCTCAAGAGTATCGGGGTCAAGATCCGAATCTACACCAAAGTAGTGTTTAAACCTCTACCAATTTACCAAGTTTTTAAGGTTTCTCATCCTTAAATTCAACAGCGCCATGTTGTGTCATTATTTCCACTTTGAAAGGACCTGTCCATTAAGATTTTAGTTTTTCGGGGGAATAACCTCAATCTTGAGTTAAAGAGTAGTACTTTTTCTCTCAGAGTGAAAGTGCAAGTACTGATGTTCTTATCATTCCCTCGTTTAGTATTTTTTTTGTAAAGCTTTGCATTCTCATATTCATGGAGCCTAAACTCCTCAAGTTCATGCAATTGATCTGCTCTCTTTCTACTGGCCAGCTCGGGGTACAGGTTTAACCTGTTAATCTCCTAATAAGCTTGGTGCTCCAGTTCCTCCATAAGATGACATGCTTTACTGAACACTATGTGACAGGGAGAAGTACCTACAAGTGTCTTATTGGCAGTCCTATATGCCCAAAAAGTATCATTAAGATTCTGACACCATTCTTTCTACTGCACATTCACCATTTTATGCAAAAAATTCTTCAACTCTCTATTCAAAACCTCCACTTGGCCACTCGTTTGAGGATGGTAAGCAGTAGAAACCTTATGACGAATACCATACTTAGCAAGAAGGTTCTTAAGAAGATTGTTAATGAAATGCTTACCTCCATAACTTTGGATTTCCCTTGGAGTGCCAAAGTGAGTGAAAATGTGCTTTCGTATGAACTTGATCACAAACCTTGAATCATTGAAAGGGAGAGCGTCAGTCTCAACCCATTTACAAACATAATTCACAGCAACAAGAATATATTGGTTTCCACTAGATAGTGGGAAGGGACCATGAAGTTAATACTCCACATATAAAAAATATAAACCTCCAAAATGTTATTTATAGGCATCTCATGTATCCTTGAAAGAGTGCCTAACCTTTGGCATTCATCACAACCCTTCACGAAAGCAATATAATCTTTAAATAATGAGGGTAAAAAGAGATAGATTGAAGTACCTTATGCGTTCTCCTCCATGGTGAACTCCATATGGGATAGCATGAAAACTTTCAAGCACTTTTTTAACCTCATACTCCGAAATGCACCTTCTCACTTCCCGTTCACACTTTGTTTGAACAATAATGGTTCATCTCCAATATAGAAGTTAGCATCATGATTGAGCCTTTTCTTTTGTTGAGTGGTTGCACCCGGAGGATACTCTCCACTCACTATTAGATTCACAATGTCTGCATACCATGACATTTGAGAGACATCAAGTTCAATCAATTATTCATCCGGAAATTCTTCCCAGATTTGCTAACCTTCATTCACATGTGAGAAGTCCTCCAACCTAGACAAGGGATCAACTATATGATGTTTAGTACCTTTCCTATCTTTTATCTCAAGGTTTAATTCTTGGAGAAGCAATATCTATCGAATAAGCCTTGATTTTGCATCCTTCTTGTTGAATAGGTACCTAATAGTTGCATGGACAGTAAAAACAATCACTTTAGTACCTACCAAATACGATTTGAACTTGTCGAAGGCGAATGTTAGAGCTAGCATATCTTTCTCAATCACTGTGTAATTAGCTTGTGTAGAGTTAAGGATCTTGCTTGCATAGTAGATAGAGTGGAACACTTTATTATTTATTTCTCCCAACTCTTTACCCACTACTACATCTATGGCATTACACATGAGTTCAAATGGTAATTCCCCCCCGATCACTCACTTGTGTTTTTTTAACAAACACCCAACTGAACTCTTATCTCTCTCTCTGCCGAACGCTCCCCCCCGCCTACTGTTACAACGTCTACAAAATATATTCAACCGCCTCGGCTATTCGCGGCGCGTGCCCGCCGGTGGACTCCAAACACCCGAACACATCCAAATGTTGCGCCATTAAGAATTCAACAAACCCCAGTTATGGCACCACCATGATATCACTCTCAATCCTCGAATTCAATTATCCAGATGTTGAAACATGCTGCATTTTCAGAGGAGTTTGAAGTCGAGAACTAGAAATATTCCCAAGGGATTTCTTTTGATCGAGAAAATCGATAGTAAACGGATATACTACTCCGAGCTCCATAATACTAAAATCAATCGATTCCACTTTAAACAATTGACAAAATCGAGAATGATTTGGAGAGACATGGTGAGGTTAATCGCCTGGGCCTGCACACCTGAATTCGAGCAACTTCGAGCCACATTGTAACATATTGATACATGTGTTTAACACCCCCCGTTGAAGAAGAAGGAGTCTCCACTTGAACTTTCAAGCAAAGAGACGTGGAATCGCCTGCGGTGGGAAGCTCAAAACACCTGAAACCATGAAACTCGATCAATGGTTACTCAACTTTCAGTCTATTGACATTAACTTAGAAGATTCTTCTAACATACCTGAATGAAGAAAAAACTTCACATTCAACAAAATTTCGTTATCGCCATTATGATTCCTAACACTCAAACTACAACAGGGGAGACAATATAATGAGAACATGAATTTGGCTGCTAGTTGAAATGCAGAACAACAAAGCAACTTGTGGGAGTTCAAGCAATTCCTACCAAACACCAAAAATGGGGAAGAAGCAAGAAACAACTGGGGGAAATTTGATTGAGAAACAGGATACTACCAGCAACAACAGGAATTGCATACAACGACCTCATCGAATGATGAACACTCCTCCTGCAAACTGTTTCCTTTGGTGATTACAGGTAACTCGTCCTATCTACCCTCACATTATGTTGGCTTCACAGGTCAGTACAAATGAAGATTACAAGGGAGAATATAAAGGACATAAAAAACACAGCCCAAAGGCAGGACAAGCAGTCACAACCCAACCTTAGGCATGGAATGCAGCAAAGAAGAAACTGATTAAAGAATCTTCAAATGGTCAGTACACCGACAAATTCACAAACAAAGCTTAACTCCAGGCTTAAAGACCAGGAAAACAGTCCAACAAGGCGAAACAAATTTCGAGCAAAATCAAAGTCAACAGGACAACCATAGGATTTCCAAGCAATTTCCCAAGATTCTCCTACATTTTTTAAACTTCCACTATATATGACCCTAACTCAGTCAAATAGATAGAAACAACAGATCAACCCAGAATTAATAAACCAAACGACAAAAATTCTCTCAAGGAAATTCCTAAGACCTCCTACAATCCAAAACAAGGGGCCAAACATTTGTAACCATTAAACAGGGTAAAATTTAGAACCTGCTCCCATCACTTTTTCAATAAGTCCTTTGGCCACCCCTTGAGTTATAATCCGTCAAATATGAGATCCAATTATGTTGAACGACCCCATCCATACTACTAGACAAGGGTATCCTGTTTTGCTCTTAGAGAAAATTAGATTAGGTGAAATTGGCTAATGTTGTAAGTATACCCTTTGTGGGGCAAATTCACCAATCAATGCCTAAAATGGAGTTGGTTCGAAAGAGCTTTACCCTTCCAACTCAACTTCTGGAGGGGTGAATTAACTCACTTGAACTCTAAGGCATAGTGTATATTGATCTGTGATAATGCATTCGATATCAAACTATATAGGACCAAAATTGGATGAGCTAATTGAAGGAAGATTTGATGAGATCAAGATTGGACCCCTGTTATGAACCCCCGAGCGAAGAGACTCCCCATTGTCCTTATTGGGTGTTGTTCATGCCTTACCATGGCTTGTTATAACTAAAGTCCTATTTACTACTATCTTGGATCTGTCGGGAAGGTCTTATATCTAGATTCTCCGACTTCTCAAAAGACTAGAGGTAGCACTAATACGGTGAAAGTTCAGTTGGATCTCACTAAGAAAGGCCCTGACATGTATGGTTTGGGAATTCCAAAAATTCAGACCCCAACAAGGGAATGGTTGAATGGTTCAATACGATGGTAGCCCCGACTATTTATGTATTTAAACATCAAGGGCATATGGATTAATGATTGGCACTATACAAGAAGAGATGATAGTGAACAAGATGAAAGAAATGAGTCCTTAACAAAATAGAATAAATCAAGAGGTAGATCAGCATCAGGTGGGCGATTTAATAGAGGCAATATAAAGCAAATAAAAAAGGAACCCCCAGAGAAGTAAAAACACAAAGAGACCAGAATCAGGGTGAAAGAACTTTAATGTTCAAGTAATTCAAAAAAGAGGATTAGTGGCAGACACAAAGAGAAACCAATCAGAAAAACTTGGAGCACGGTCCAAACCCAAAACAGCATGGATACAGCGCTGCACCACAACACAAAAAGTTCCATTGATGACAGCCAGCAGGCAGCAGGTATCCCTCCCTTCCATTACTCTCTGACTAGTGTTTTATAGTGCTTAGAGTGCACGGAGCCGGCTGTTCAAGAGCTGCAGGTGGCACATCAGGAAAGAAAGGTGTTGCAACACAATTCCAACAAAATCCAAGAGCAGTTTTAACTGCATCACCACCACACACAAACAAAAAGGTCCAAAACCTGCACATGGACATCGAAAAGAAAGGGATGCAAACGTGAACACAACAAAATGAAGAAACAAATAATTGTTTCACCTCAATAATACAAAGAACAAACAAGTAGCAACAGTCAAAACACAACCCACACAACCACTATAACAAGAGAACAAATTTTGACTATCTCTTCCCCCATCCCATCACCAGTCAATCCCCTGTAAATGCTGCTGTAATATTGTGAATGTTTGGGTTGGCTGTGAAGTTGATGGAGGTAATGGATGGAAGGTTGCAGTGAGAAGTAACTAATCTGCAGAAAGGTAATCCAAAGGGGAAAGGACTCTGTTTTTGATCAGCTCGGGACCATAGAGAGCACCTTCGAGCCTCATCAGAAAATAAGTCTCCAAATTCCAGCAAATCATGGTCATAAACAAAATTTCCAGTCATGGAAACTGTATTGAGGCTGATCTAGTTTGAAAAGTAGCTCAAAATCAAGGAAGTTGGGGGTATAAATGCTGCTGGCAATCACAATAATTGTTAATTCTGACATTAGCAGCAGTGGATTAACACTCAAGTCGAAAACAAAACGAGATCAAAGAAAGACCTAGCAAAAGAAAAAGAAGAAATTAAAAGAAGAATTCAAAGATGCAGGTCTGCCAGTGTGATAATGAGCAGCTTCAAAGAGACAATAAAATCTCCAAAACAGTGCCATGCCCACGTTCAGATATAAGTTATAAATTCAGAAGAGGATTTGATGAGAGATCCTCAATCTCTCAATGACAAGGAGGGAGAGAGGAGGATAAAACTAGTTCAAACCGTTTGATCAACACGTTTTGGTTCTACTTTCCATTGAGTTTGAGTCTGAAATCCTCCTGAAGTGACTACTCCAACAAGGTTTATCCCTCCAATGGGTATAACGAAGGCGACAATATAACACAAACCGTGCACAACAAGCACAGCGGCGAATACTAGCAGACCCAACACCTGGTCACGGAGTAAAGGTTTTTTAATTATCAGTACAATATTTGGAATGCTAGGAGCATACACCCAGGATCTTTGGAAAGACTCAAAAATCTCAAAGAAAATGCATAATTTTCCTATGATGAAGTCCTTGAATCTTTTACTCAGGATAACTCTCAATCAACAAATGACGCTTCTTGTCTCTGATAAGCCTTTGAATAATAATGGCAACATTTGGCTTATAATGGACCAATGATATGGAATGTGATAATTTGGAAATTCATGAATCAACATTCACTTGTTGGGCCAATATGTGGAACACATATGAAAATTTATTTTGCTCTTATTTATCTAAGTGTAAGGAACAATTAAGAGACCTCTTTGGAAGACTTTATCAATATCTCCAATATGGATGCCCATGGTGTACGCTTGGAGACTTTAAAAAAGGTCATTACGTTCAAACGATGAAAAACACATGGTGGCATAACCTATAATATGACAAAAGTCTGGAATTTATTGATATCAGTAGGCTTCTGGTATTATGGACATAGCTTTCATGGTTTTTTTTCAACATTACACTTGGTGTATCAAAGATCATTGAGCCGAGAGGTGTGGAAAAGATTGGGATCGAGCCATGGTCCAACGATAAATGGTTGGAATGTATGCCACAAACTACTCTCTTCTCATCTTCCTGCTGTTGCTCGGACCATTGGTGCCCTTTATTAAGGGAAAAATGGAGGTGAGAATATCCCAAAAAGTAAAATATTTTAAGTTTTGCACTGTTGGACGAAAATGAAAATTCAAGGTATGGTGCAAAGCTCTTGGTAAGATGAAGTAAGTGGTGATCCATTGGAAACTTCATCAGAAAATGAGAAATTGGCTTCTACCTTTGATTACATGGCAAGAGTGAAATGGCAACATCTTTTCAATGGTATATCAGATTTTGAGAGCAGGTTAAAAAGGCGAGGAGATGTCAACAAAATAATTCATATAGAAAAGAGCCAGACTTCATCTTCTTAATGCTCAAATACATCAATAAATAAGTTGGAACTTTCATACTCAAGAAAAATCAGCTCCAATGGTTTCAAGAAGGGGATACCAATTCCAACTACTACTTTCATTCTATGATGAGGGGAAGGAGACGAATGTTGTTGATCCACAGAATTTGCACATAATGAGGATACTTTGATACAAGGAGATGAGAACATTGCAAACAATCTTGTATGAACTTTCAAATATTTTCCTGGAATCAGACAGAATCAGTGAGAGTTTTTTAAACTGATTCCCCGGATGGTTTTAAAGATGATGGCAGCACCAACTTCTTCAACAAATTGCCTAATTTTGAGGATTAAAAAGGTGTTTTTCTCCATGAATCCTAACTCGCTCCAGATCCAATGGGTTTGATGGAAATTTTATCAATCATGTTGGATATTATTAAGACGATGTTTTAAGGATTGCACATGTCTTGTGGAACTATAATTTGGCCTAAATATTTTTCACAGCTTATCTTGTTCTTCTTCCTAAAATTTGAATCATCCAATTCAGACCCATCAGCTTGAGTAATTCTCCAACAAAATTATTCAATATATTTTAAGTTTTCGCATCTAGGCAGTGGTATTTACCCAATAAGTATTACAAATAAATTTCTATAACAAGAATCAGGAATTATCTTTAAGAAGGAAAGAACTATAACATCAAATCGGAAAACATTAGTAAAAAAAATATGTCTGCCTCAAGAGCTCACTCATCTCTATCCAAAAACACCAATGAAGGTGGCAATGTGGTAATCAAACTCGATATGGCCAGATGGCATCCGATAGAGTGTCAATGTTCGTTCTTTTGGTTTTGCGAAAAAAATTTGGGTTTTGTGAGAATTTTTTGACCTTTGTGAGAATATTGAGCAACCACTGGGTATTGCTGTTATTATAATGGGTACACCTCATGTTGTGTTTTTCAGTCAACAAGGGGTCTCAACAAGTGATTCCGTTATCGCCCGTCCTTATTTATTTAGGGGCAGTTGCTGTCTCGGATGCTTATATGCTGCATCAACAACAGCATTAAACACGACTTTCCCAATGGAACGTAGAGTCCCCAATTATCATCTCACTTTGCGATGATATCATATCTTCTCTCTCTCCACTAGAGATACTCTCATATGATTTTAGAAACTCGTGCACATATGAAGTCTGTCTCAATCAACTCATAAACAAAGAACCAGAGTCATTTCATGGGTCCCCCTCGAACGCTCCCATTAGAGGTCATCAATGTACTTGAGAAATCACCGGCTTCCTCAGAAAAACAGTCCCATTACCTACCTGGTGTGCCCCCTTTACATTGGTGGTCCAAGATCATTACTATCAGATTTAGTTTGCCAAGATCACCAAAAAGATCACGGGATGGCACTCAGGATTCTATTTTTGGTGGGAAGCTCTATATCAAACATGTTCTACAACCATTCCTATCCACAACACAATGTCATTATACCTCTCTCTCCTAAACAAACTACATCCGGATATCAAGAAAGCATGGCAGATTTCTTTGGGGGTGTGACAAGGAAAAAACGTCTCAATTAGGTCCCTCTTGGGATAAACGATGGGAATGCCTTCCTTTGTATGAGGTAGGGTAGGGTATAAGACGTCCTTGAAGATGTGTGTGTTTATTACACATATACAGTGGTGGAATTTTCAAAAGCAAGCAACATTCTGGTTTCGATTCTTGAGAGAAAATACTGTCAAAGGCTCATCCGGTGCAAAAAAACTACCCACGGGGCAATCTTGGTTTTGAATTTTATGATGAAAAATTAAGCCTTTTGCCTATTGCCGAATCCCCCAAATTCAAAGGAGAATCAACTCTGGCCGCGCTCATTTTGGTGGGATGATTTGGTTAGGGAGCCGTCCGCTCTTGCCCTCATGCAATCAATCAGAGCCTAACAACACCACTATTTCTCATTTTCTATTAATTAATGGAAGATGGACGAACCTGCTTATCGACAATGGGTTTCCTCCATTCTGATTTTCAAATGTTTTGACTACTGACATTAAGTTTTCGGACCCATGCTGGACGGGCATCTGGAAAACCTTCTGAAAAGGGTCAGTCTCCTGTGCTACTAACGAGCCCTGGAACACATTCGTCACCGAAGGAGAAAAAAATTGTGTAAGAACAGTGGCAAAAGTTAATCCCGTTTAAAATTTCCTTTTTTAGTGTGGATGGCATTGCGTGTAACCTTCCCCCTAACGAAAGAATTATTAAATTAGGGCGGGCGCAGCCCAATGTTCCTGCTGTTACAAAAGAAGCCCTGGGGGAAGACACCATAGATCATATATTTGGCACTGGTCATTCTGCTAACATATGTGGAGGTTCTTTTCTGCGCTGTAGGGCTGCACATGAACAACTCACAATTCACACACCCTGCTTCAGAATGGAGGAACCTTGCGCAGGAAACTGAATTGCGAAGCTGGCAACCAGCTTCTGCCAGTCATCATTCTCTGGATATCTCTGGAAAAATCAACTGCGCAGCAAAATAACGGAGCAAAGCATCCACACGCTCTGATTAAATTCTCATAGTCAAAGACTTCAACCATCTTCTCACACAAACTCTATTCCATACATCGAATGCCTGAACAATTGGAACTCCTCTTATCTAATTGGGCAGTTACAAACCATGCTATTCTGGTTAAAGAAGTACCGTGGGAGACACCTCAACAACCATTCCTCAAAGCTCACACGATGGGAGTGCCCTTAACAACTCCCTGAAAAATTGGAGGCGGAGAATAGTAAGAGATTTCAAGTATATGATATATGCAATTTACTGATTGCCTTTGGTTATTGGTACCAAACAACAAGTGGAAATTTGCAAGCATTATCCTGGTTTTTGATTGGTGCATTCAGCCAGGCGGGATTGATATATAAAAATACACTTGGAAGTGGATTCAGAATTGTTCATTCATTGGCTTTCGAATCAACCACACCCATGGAACTCAACCATACATCCTGAAATCCACAGAAATAGTGGCATCAGTTTTTTGAAAGAGTCAGATTACTCATGTCTACATGGGAGGCAAACAACACGGCTGACGCTTCCAATTAGTCACAACACAGACATGGTTCAACACTTTTACATCAAGGATCAATTACCTACTCTTAGCGAGAGGAAGCTTCATTCTAGAAAACTTGGCATGGATAATTTAGGAAAAGAAATTGAAAAGAATCAATAAACCTCCATGATCCTGTCTCTGTATGGTATAGGAGCCTATTCCTTAGACTATGCTATTTGGTATAGTCCTCGTTGAATAGATACACACCTGTTGGGTGATGGGGTCTTTTTTCCCTTCCTATGTGGATACTAAAAGCACAATTTGGACCAACCCACTTTTGCTCATAGGCCATTCTTATAAGCATATACCCTATTTAGGTATTATTTTCAGACAGACAAGAGTGTTTTTTCAGTGCAGCAAAAAGAGAGAAAGAGAGATTTTCGCATCAAATAATTCAGCCGAACAAACCAACTTCAATTGCGATTCCCGCTTCCTTTCTTGTCCTATTTGAGAATGATTTTTAGGACAGCATATTATGTTTCATTTCAATCTTTGATTAGGAACTACAGATTGGATTTGGTGGCCTGCGCTTGAGTTTTGCTGTCGTGAACAGTAGCTACGAAATTGGTGATTTTTGCTCCTTTAATTCTCTAGATTTGGTGCAATCTTATTTTTGTTGTTTGCTCGTTGTTTGGCACTTGTTTTGTGGCCAATTTTGGAGAAACAATATTTTAACTCTGGTGAGTATAGTGGAGATTTGGTCGCGTGGTTTTTTTACTTTCACATCGAAGGGTTTTTCCACTAAATCTTGGTGTCTGTATGATTGGTTTAATTCGTGCCTTGTTAATTTTTTTTGATTGAATACTTTCTAGCCTTACCTCATATTGCTTTTGGTTTTTGTCTTCTCTGGTTCAATCGAAAAGGGAAAGTAATAGACTTGGGTATTCTTCCGCTGTTATCCTGTCAGGCACTCTTTGTTATTTGCCTTGTCTTTCCCACAGTGGTATCAGAGCATGGTTATTGTTGATTGTCGTTTTTTAAATGAGGGGGAGGCAAATATTAGCAAATAGTGTGTTTAAATGTTAGTAACTATCATCTTTGGAAAGACAAGATGAAAGATCTTCTATTGTTCAAGAAGAGGCATTGTTACCGTTTGTTTGCTTCATAAGCCTAAACTTTGAATGATGAAGAATGGAATTTTTTTGAAGCACTGCAGGTTTGTGGCTAATTAGACAAATGGGTTGAAGATAATGTTAGAAATCATATTGTTGAATGAGACACATTCCAAAAGTTTTTGGTACAAGCTCGATACACTTTATGCTTCGAAGATGCACCAACACGTTTTCCTATTGAAACAATTATGAATATCAGGTTAAAAAGGGCACTCCTATTTCGGATCATAGTAATGATTTTTGCATGGGTGTTCTTGACCATCTTCCTTAATGGTGTAAATTTTGGATGATGATATACAGGGACTTTGGCTTCTTAATACGCTGTCCAGACTCTTGTGAACTCTTCAAGTTTATTTGACTAATTATGCTCCATTGGTGTTGTAACCCTTGAATATACTAATGTGGTGTCCTTGAATGAAGAAATGAGAAGAATCCACCCTCATCTTCTTCACTTCACACTCCGAATTTTTGGTTACTGCAGATTTGGGGAAACAAGTCAGAGGTCAGAATGATAGAGTAAAGAGAAGGCAAGTCAAAGTCCCTAAATACACAGAAAGAATATTACATGTGACTTATTGCCACAAGAAACTGGGATAGCAATGAAATATTGTTTACAAGCACAGATAGATAGAGACCAACAAAAAGAGAAGGCGAGAATGAAAATCGTTTTGTCTGTTGCTAATGATGATCTTCTTTGTTTCTTGTGATTGGCAAAGTCATTAATCTTGTTCCGTGGATGAGTCCTAGCTGTTTGTGGATTCTGGTGCTTACTTTCTCATGTCACCCAAAGAAGGAATTATTTTCTTCTTATACTCCAGGTAATTTGTACGTTGAAAATGGGCAAGAATCATGAAGTTGATTTTGCATTGGGACAAGTTTGGTTTGAAAGTAAGCAATGGTTCCAAACTAGTTCTCCAATAATGTCCAAGCATGCCCCATGTTCGCTGAATTTTGATTTCTGTGGGATTCTTGATGATGAGGGTTTGTTTAACTTGGTGTTGGCCATGGAAGGCTTACTAGAGGTTTGATGGTTTGGCCCCGTGGGACAAGTTGTCTAACTTTGTATGTATTTCAGGCTTCCATTTCCAGAGACTCAGTAAATTGGTGAAATGATACTCATCGAGTTATGGCCAATAGAAGGCTGAGTCATATGAGCGTAAGGGGACATTGATAGTTTTGTCCTTACGAAATTTTTTTTGCTGGAGTGAAACAAGCAAAGGTTGAAGAATGTGTTCATTGCTTAGTAGTAGTCGTAAAAGAAATTGAGTTGCTTTCAAGTCATCCGCCTTCAAAGACAGCTTGATTTGCGGGAGGTTGGTACAATTGCTGATTTGGTGTGGTACTTTTAAGGTAATATCTCTCGTGATGCACTTTACTTGTGACTTTTATTGATGAGCATGCTCGCAACTCTGGGGATTTCCCTCTTTTGAAGTCCAAGGATCAAGTATTGATGTGTGCAAGAGTTTTCAGTCCTTGGTGTTGAAAGACAAACATGAATACATTAAAATGCATCCGTTTCATATAATGGTGTGAGTATAATTGGTCCTTTTGATAGAATTGTAGAGATCATGTATATAAGGCATCAGAAAGACTCCTCCAAGGAACTCTCTCAGTTAAAATGGGTTTCGCAGAGCGATTAACAGAACCTCTAGTTGAGAGGGTCAGATTATTCTTTCATGATGCTAAGCTGTCAGAGTCCTCTTTTGGAGCAAACACTTAATACTGCTGCTTATGTTTACCATTTATTCTCCTCTGCCTGTTGCTTTAGATGGTGATTGTCCCTAACAGAGTTTGACTGGTAAAAGGTTTCTTAGGATCATCCTTCAGAGTCTTTGGGTGTAAAGCTTTTGGTACATGTGTCCTAAGGATGAAAAGGTTTCAAAGTTGGATGTTAAACTAGGTAGTGTATCTTCATGGTTATGGTAGATGAAATTTTGTGACTATCGTTTCTATGATCCTGTTGAGAATAAACTTGTTAGAAGGCCGTGATGTTGTGTTCTTTTGAAGACCCAAACAATGAGATTTTGACAAAGCTGACAAGCTGTTTCAAGTAGTGAAGAGCTAGTGTATGTTGATCCAGTTTCCTTTGACTATTGCACCGGAATAAATCTTCATAATCTATAAAATCAAGTTTGATAAATGAAGTAGGTGGGAATTCATTTCATGCTCAGATGACCGCATGATTTGTTTATGCTCAGTGTCAAGATGATGTGTTGTACAACAACCAATTATAGATTGCTCCAGACAGTTTCGCTTCAACGATCTAGTAGAAGAGAATTCCTTCATCCGTTATTCGCCCATGATTATGTCCTCTTGACTGACGGGGAAGAACCTGAGAGTACTTGATGAGGCCATGGAAAGTGGAAGAAAAAGAAAGGTGGTGATGCATGGAAGATGAGATTAAATCCTTGCTGATAATCATACCTTTGATTTTGGTTAGTTAACCTAAACAGAAAAGCTTTGAAAAAACAGGTGGGTTTGTCGGGTGAAACAGGAAGATGGTACTCCAGTTCCACTGTACAAAGCTAGCTTCGTTGTCAGGGATTTAATCCGAACAGAGGATTTTATTGTGATGAGATATTCTCTCACAGTTGTGAAGATGTCATCCATTCGGTGGTTCTAGGCTTGGCGCAAGTCTATTAGAGGTGACATATGGCTGTTACAGTGCTTTCCTTCATGGTTGACTTAGATGAAGAAATTTATATGGAGCAACCGAAGTTTTGAATGTCAAGGGAAAGGAATTATGTTTGCCAATGAAGAAGACTTGTCTGGTTTGAACAAGCTACCAGGAAGTGTACACAGGAAGTTTGGGGTTCTTTATGATCAGCAAGGCTTCAAGAAGACGTCGTCAGACCATTGTGTTTTGTGTCAAAAGTTCTCTGATGGTGACTTTATTATTGTGTTTGCTTTAGGTTTATGACATGCTTGTTGTTGGTCATATACTGCAGGATTCAAGTTGAAGCAAGAGTTGAGTACTCTTTTGCTAGAAAGACTTAGGACCAGCAAAGGCAGATCATGGCATGCAGATTGTCCGGATAAGGCCAGAAATTGTTATTGTCACAAGAGAAGTACATTCAGAAGGAAACTTCGCAGAGACTCAGCAGGACACCAGCAAGGGTGTCAGGACACCTTTAGCTATGCACTTCAAATGAGCACGCAAACACTGTCCTTCTAGTGATGATGATAAGGAAGATATTGTGAAGAAAGTTCCGTATGCTTACAGCGGTTGGAGACGAACCGTATATTGCTCTACGCTGTTGGAGTTGTTTAGCCGTTTTCTTTCTAATCCGGGAGAGAACATTGGAATGCTGTGAAGTGGGTTATGATATATTCTGTTGGCACTTCTAGTCCTGAGTTTAGTGTTTTGTAAAGGGACCTATCTTTGTGGTATACTGATTCAACAGCGGTGATTTTGATAGTCTCAATTCTACTTCAGGGTACTTGGTTACTTTTGCAGGGGGAGCGGTGTCCCTTGGCAATCTAGTTACCAAAATGTGTTGCTCTATCTACTACAGAAGCTGAGCTATTGCTGTTCAGTGAAGCTTGTAAAGAATTTCTTTTGGGATGAAGAGAGTCTTGGGGGAACTTGGTTGTTCTCAAAGGTAGGTGCTTTATTGTGACATTCAAGTGTTATACATCCTTGCAAAATTCTCTACGTTGTCAGGTCGGTCTAACCACTGATGTGAGATATCATTGGATTCGAGATGTGTTTGGATTCTAATTTGCTTGAGCTGAAAATTCATACAAATGACAATGTTTTCCCGATATGAATGAACTACAGCTTTCCCAAGAGGAAGTTTTAAGAATTGTGCATGTCGCCGGGATGGCGGTCTCCTCCACATAGTCCCGTGAGGGAGAATTTGTTGGGGTTATGGGTCTCTTTTTTTCCCCTTCCTATGTGGCTAATAAAAGCAACAATTTGGACCAACCCACTTTTTTCCCGATAGCCCATGCTTGATGAGCCAAATAGACGCCTATTTAGGTTATTATTTTCCTAGACATACAAAGGTTTTTTTTGTTCAGCAGTGCCAAAAAGAGGAGGAGAGATTTCGTAGTCAAATAAGTCCAGCGCAACACCCAACTTCAATTGCGATTCCCCTTCATTTCTTTTCCGATGCGCTGATTTTTGGACAGCATATTCTAATTCATCTCAATCTTTGATTATGAATGACAGAGTGGATTGGTGGCCTAAGCTTCCGATTTTCTGTCGTGGACAGTAGCTGCGAATTGGTGATTTTGCTCCTTTAATTCTCTAGATTTGGTGGCAATCTTTTTTGTTGGTGCTCGTTGTTTTGGCCCTGTTTTGTGTCCAATTTTGGAGAACAATATTGTAACTCTGGTGAGTATAGTGGAGCGTTTGGCTCCCGTGGTTTTTTACTCTTCACATCGAAGGTTTCCCACGAAATCTTGGTGCTTTGTGTGATTGGGTTTATTAATTGCTTGTTTATATTTGTTTGGTTGAATACTTGCTGCTGCCTTAATATCATATTTCTTCTTGTGTTTTTTGGTCTTCTCTTGGTTCAATCGAATGAAGGGAAAGTAGAGACTTGGGTATTCTTCCGTTGTTATCCTGTCAGACACTCTTTGGTTATTGCCTTTGTCTTCCCAACAAGACCTTTAGTCTCATCTTACTTTTGTAAGGGAGAGTCTCCCCCTTATTACGTTTCCTAGACTTTGTAATTGAGAGGAGTCCTCTCTTCTACTGTGCTCGTATTTTGGATTTCTCTTTTATTGTAAGGGGATGATCGAACGTCCTTTTTAGAAAATGTGTGTACTTCCTGACCATCTGAGGATCGTAGGTCAGGTTTATGCCGCGCCGCGGGGGGGGTCCTTGTATCTTTTACTTATTAATGTTAAGTCCTGGGTGTTGGGTCTCGATTCTGCAGCCCCTTGGACCCCCCCCGCGCGCCAAGGGGGTAGCGGGGGGGTACAGAAAATGTAATTCCCAATGAGGAGCAATTAATATGGGAGACTCAATTAAGTTCCTCTTCACTCTCGAAAAGCTTCAAACTTATATCCATCAATTCAAACTCACTTCTTTTCCAAAATACTATACTGGGCTTGCAATCTGGAATAATCTTGATGATCTCCGATCAAAACCGGGCATGACCTAGAAAAACTACACTTTTTGTAATAGAGTGGAGAAGGGGGCAATTTCAATAACTTTCCTTTTCCGCAGAACCTCCACCCTAATTTTGATACAGCTTGTGTCCCAACGCTATCCCTCTTTAACAAAAAAATGACATTTTCGTAGTTTGAACGAAGTTCGGTTCTCACATAAGGCAATAATTTTATCAAGATTTGAAACATACAATTCCAAAATATCCCGTAGCTGAGAAGTAATCCATGAACACCTCTACAAAATCTTCCACCATATCCTGAAAAATGCATCACAACCTTTGAAAAGTCTCTATGTCATTGCTAGATCGAATGGCAATGCGTTTTTCCGTATATATGCATAAGACAAGTGAATATAGTATTTTCCTGACCTCCGGGGGCAATTAGATGCCCATACTAATACAATAGGGTTCTTGTTCCCCCCCCCCCACCCCCAAAAAAAAACTTATTGGTCAAGCAAGCTGTCATGACGGGAGTGAGCAGTGATCTTTCTGGGTATGCATATCATCATTTGCTTACTTGCCTACTCCATACAAATTCCCTCCACCGGTCACTTATTCTACTAGGAATGTAAACTCCCATTTTTTCATTACTTACCATGCCATACCTTCCTTCTTGGGAACATAGTGTATCTGGGCTTTATCCACTTACTACAATGATGGGGAGACAATTCCACCCTCTAAACCTTATTACCTCTTTACTTACCACTCTCTCTATAGGATTTAGAGCCGCATTTATGTTGTGCACTGGTTTGTGATCTTCTTCCACGTACTATTCTCCTTCATACTAACCCCAGACTTATCCCATGAATAGCATCCATCTGCCATCCGCACTATTTTTTTTCTCTCCTCTTTATGATCCGCAATTCCGCATCACCTATATTTCAAAAAATTCTATAAAAGTTAAAACAAGAAAAGTTTCATTATTACCCAAAATGCATACCTTAGTGAGCATGGAATAATTCTTAACTCCCGCTTGGGATCTTCTTCAATTGAAGGCTTTGGTGACTTGACTCTCCGCGTACGAGTCTTTTCACAAGTCCGATTTATATACATGTTTCTATCTCTTGGGCCTCAACAATCCATATTCCCCCGCGTGACCTATTACACTCTCTATAGGGATCTTCAGCACAAGTATAATGCAATTCTACTATTTGGTCAAGCCGAAGTAAACAAACACAACAACTCTTATAGATCGAAGGAACTTTCAAAGTGTCGGTAACAATAATACCTCAACCTTATCATGTGATATCATATTAGTTGAAACAACTGCCACATCAATAATTTCATATCCATTGACAAGAAGGACGTCCCAACTGAAATGAAAACTTTCATCATTAGGTTCAAAATCTACTGTTAAAAAAAACCAAGGACCCTAGTTGTCACTAATACATCTTCAACCACCCCCTCAGGCCTAGGGCAATTGGATCTATTAGCGCGTTTGGAGAATTAAAGTTTTTCCTTTTTGACTGCCCAATCAAAGCTTAAGATATGAAATATAGGTTGCATCAAATTTATACTTTTCCCTTAAATCACATAATTCGCCGGTCAATGAACACTTGCCAATTATAATCTGCATAGTAAGACTTCCCGGATCCTTTAACTTTTTTTTGGAAGTCTATTTCGAGTTGCACTAACTCATTAGTGCTCTGTTTCTTATTTCGTGAGCCCTATTTTTGCGAGCCACAATTTCCTTCACTTAGTTTTAAACATCTTGGGGAATACCCTGCAAAATGTCCGCCTAAGACAGATCCTTGTTAAACTTTAAGAGAGACAAAACATACCAAAGCATACATCTCTTCCTACTTTCAACCTTTATGGAACGGAGGGTGGTAATTTTCTTTGAGGAACGGTTTTAAGGTCCCTAGGTTTGCCAATTTGTATGGTCTAATTTTGTTCATTAAAAACACAACAAACAAGAAATGAAAATAACAACTAACAATAGTATTTGTAGTAAAAAAGTTTTTAGTGAAGTTACAATTTTTATGAAATCTCTAAAAAAGAGATGTAATACTCTGATTCTTCTCTTCGGTGTTGTTCTTGATAAAATTGATGAAGTACTTAGGGCTCAATATTTGGAAGAGAATACTTCTTTGTATGTGGAAGACTAGCAAGGGCAGCATTAAAGAGCAACTATTCTCTATGTGTTATGTGTGTCCTTTCTATTCTTATGGAAACCCCTTTATTGCGGCGTGACTAAGGGGTTTTGTGGGGGGTATTTTTTGTCCCAATAATTTTAGAGGGACCTTTGGATTGAAGAACTAAGTTGGGCTCATCTTGTCCACTATACTGGATAGTAACCAAATGTAATTTGGACTTGATTTAAGTCATATAATTTTAGACGAAAAATATTTATCCACCTTTATTACCACAATTTGAATTAGAGTCAACGTAGCATGACTTTTAGTATTTAATTGAAAACTAATTTTTGATTTATCCACAAAAATTTGTTGTGTACACATGACATCTGCTTCGATGCTTGTTGTGGTGAATGATTATTCGAACTTGTAAAGACAAGCCTTGAGTATTTGTGAATCAAATGGTTCTCCTCGCACAATGATCTTTGGCAAAACATTTGAAACTTCATAAGATATGCCTGCACTAAACATGTTGATGTATCCCAATCAAACATGTCCGAATTTTTTTTGACTTGCATCTTTCTAGTTTTGCAAGAGATTATTTGACTTTTTATCATTTACAACGATCATTTTTTATTTTGAAGTGTTAATTAGATCATGAAGACTTAAGTCATGGTACTTCTTGTAGCTTATAATTTAAGTTGGGTCATCAAGTATATAATTGTCTGTATTCTATGAGCAAGAATTGTGTCTCAACGCTTGATTTGGTGATACGAGAACACAAATCTTAGGCGTTGTTTTTCTTTGGGGTTTAACGCCTTTCTCTAGTTCCCCTAAATTTCACTCTATCATAGAAAATGTAAAGAACTTCAAACTCATTAGGAGGAGGCTAAAATCATTCGGAGGCCTCTCACACGCATATATAGAAATATTTAATGTTTGTCATAATTTATATGGCAAGGAAAGTCCCCCCCCCCCCCCGAATTGGGTGTGAAACACTGTATAACCCAGCCAAAGCCACTCTTTATCGTCAACCTTTTCAATCGCATAATATTTGTGCAACTTGAGGTAAATTTTTATAGTTGCCATATTTGTATTAAAACTTTTGGTGGAGAGGGAAAACTTTGTAAGTAAAAACAAACTTCTATAGTTTTCATATCTTTTAACTACTTGAATTAAACGGAGTATGTTGAAGACCCTCTTTTTTTTATTTCGCATGTGGTTTTTCGTAAACCTTACACGGTTTTGGGATATGTTTTTCAAGTTTGATTTCAATGGGATAGCAGTAACTTGTTTCCTATTGAAACTTATATAATCTGGTTCTTGTGGAAGTTAACATAATTTGGTTCTATGAATTACAGAAAAATTGATCCCTATGAAACATTTCTTTACTTTGATTCCTATGAAAACTTAAACTTACCATAATTTCCATAATTTTTAGGAAATAAACTTTCCATCATGTATATTTTTTTTTCATACTTCATAGGAATCCATATTTAAAATCCTCATCACACATTCCCGCTGGAGATTGTATATCCATTTGTTGCATTCAAGTACAATTGACTTCCCCTTTCTTCAGGTAAGTCATTTTTTCCCAACTTTGATTTTCGTCATCTTTTCTCAAATCAGAGCGACTTTGGTAAAACCAGTCTCATTGCAAGAATTCTACATCATGATCCATTTTAATTCTTCAGAAACTAGACTTGTAGTGGCTCAACATATCCGAAAACCACGATCATAAAACCATGGATATTCCTCAGGTTCGCTTTGAAATCAAGCTTAAAGTTCTGATAATTGACTACAACCAAACCCCCCCACATTAGATTTGTGCAGCTTCACGAGAATGCAGTAATAAACACATCTCATGTGGTCTGTGGAAGTAGAAAGAAACTGATAGGGCTACATCATGTCAAAAGCAAAATTTATTGCATCTGTACTCGTTAAGGCTTGCATTTGAAATCAACCCTCCGTCAATTGGCAAAATTTGGGTTTATCACCTTTAATTGGTTGTTATCTTACACAATAACTTTTTTAATTTTATTATAGTGAATATTTTGGATAGATCCAAAGACGACTTTGATCCCACAACCCCCTGAAATGACTTTCTCGTTCGACATAGGCCACATCATTTTCTTGAAACATTGTGCGACCAACAAAATCCAAATACCAAAGTCTTACTTTGGAGTTTCATCAGCCTCCGACTATTTGGACATCTTCCCCGTGTTAGTGGTACATTTGATGAATCTCCTCCAAAAGAAAGTCAAAACTGAACAGAACCCAAATTTTGTCATAAAAACTTCGAGTAAGGCTACTGTATGAAATTTTAAGGACACAACCCTTCGCCATAGTCACAACCTCTTTATTTAATGTCACACCATTAAAACCCAAAATCCCCCAATGAATAGGAATGACTATCGTGAAGATATCATAAAAAGCTTATGTGAGTCTTATGTAAGTTTGATTGCCCCTTCCTTAAGTGGATGTTCCCTTTGAAGCTTCCTATTCTGAACATATATCATATCTACTCGGTATCGATAGATTTTGATATCATTGAACCTCATACTTTGTGTAATACCTAGACATATAAGTCACACAACACCTTGTACGATTTTTGTTCTCATCATTTTTATTCGTTCAACCATTACAACGTCTTAGTTTTACCTACAAGTGCATAAAGAATTGTGTCCTAACAATATTCCCTTTAAAGCGGCTTAACTTCACACTTGCATAAGTGTTTCTTTCCAATTTATATCTACAGATATACCCTCTCATATACAGTGTAACAAACTGTGAAACCATTAAAAAGTCCTAATGTCTTTTTCCTTGTTTCTACATTGTCTTATCAATTATAATAGACTATCAAATAATATTTTGACGATTTGAACTTTCATCAATGAATTTGTTTGATCTCCTTTAACCTAGATCTGGGTTCTCTCCATTCTTCCTAGGGAGAATTACTGCCATAGGATGGATGTCCTCACAGCCATAGTCCTGTTTTCCCTTTGATAATATAATCAACTCCCTTTCTATTAGGACCCTTTATAAGTTGATCTTAGACACTATCCTTTGATTTTATATTAATCAATTATATATAATCACTAGAGGTGTTCTCTAAAGAAGATCAATCTCCTGCCTACCTGCAAATGACTCTCACGTGGTTACACATACTGAATCTAAAGTGTTGAGGCCAAAATTCATTGAAGAAATTTTGTAGTCATTAAACTTCTTTCCCAGTTTATCTAGAGTTATTAAAACTCAGATTTCATAATTAAAAAAAAAGAGAATTGATAAATTTCTGTTTTGATTATTTTCGATGAAACTCTGCTTCTCAGTTTACGAGTAAATACATATCACATCATGGATTGTACTTTATTTGACCTGGTTATTTCGTTTGCAGCACTAATATTCTTTCCAATTAATGTTTGAATTTCTTAGTTCTAATTCAAGAAATTATAGTTTTTAAGTAATTTTTTAAAAATACTCCATAACTATTTCATTGTCATCCAATTAGTGTTGAGTGAGATTACTCGTGAATTGACTCAGTATACTAATAGACATGCTATATTTGAATCATTTCCCTTTATGCTTATATGAACTTCTCAATATCTAGATAATCCCATTTTGGAGTAACTTTTTGCGCCTTCCCTCTTTGAATTACAAAACTCACACACAACTATTAGACTCTTGATAATATTGAAATCCAAATCTAAACTTGTCAAATACCTTGCAATCATATCAATAACTTCTAAATCTTCATTTGATTTGTCTTAGTTAAAATTTATGTCAAAAGTTCTTATTTTGATTGATAACATTCTTACTTAAAATAAACAATGACCTTGGAATTTTGAGTATATTTAATTAAAAATATTTTAGCAATGCATTATTAATATTGAATTCATTGTCAACACGTTTTATAAAACTTTGCATTTCATTATTGGGTACTTATTTAGTTCATAAAGTGACTGTAGCAAGTTTCACAAACATTCTTTTTTACCTGTGAACCACAAGACCTCGGGTTCTTACTTTAAATTTCTTTCTCCAAATGTTTCCAAAATTTTCTAAAAGAATATTTTGCACATCCATTTGATTATTTGAAGGTCTTAACTACTGCATTACATCTTAATTGATGTAATCCAACTTAGTGGAGATTATGGTGTCAAAATCTCAAGACTTTGCTTTATGTCCACATTCTATTAGAACTCCATTGCTTTTTTTATTTGTCGATATATTCATCACTTTTGTTTTTTCTTTTCAATATCCACTTTGAACTCAAAAGTTTATTTTCGAGGAAGATTTACATTTCTTATGTATGGTTAGTTAGATTGAATAATATCTTACTTTTATAGTTCTTTTCCAAAAAGAATGATCACAGAGGAAAGCTTATGCAACACAGAACAATATATTCGACCATATAAAGTGAAAAATCTCACAAATTGAAGTAACTAGGATAGGTTAAGAATTGGAAATAATTTTTGTCTGAAATAATGAAATCTGGAAATTTGTTTAAGTTAAGTTAAGGAATGATGTTTGTCCAACATAAAATGACCATGATCCTATCATAGGACGATTTAGGTGTTTTTCAATATACCATAGAAATTATTGTCCCTAATTATATTTCCATGACTCCGATTTTGCTCATTTTCCGCTGTCATAATGATGAGATATGATTGCCCTTTTGGAAGTTTGGGTTGTTTGAGAAGGAAGTTCAAATTTGGATTTTGGAAGGGTAGTTATATTTTCATCACCCTATTATTTTGATTTAATAATTTAGAAATTATCTAAGTTCTTAAGTGAAATTGTTAGTTGTTTAATGCATTTAAAGTAGAGTTAGGTTTTGTTAGAAAGAACTCATTAAAGTGAAAAGAGGAGAAATGAGGAGAAAGTCCAAGATTTGTAAATTCTTTCTTGGAGATTCGCTATAATAAGTTTTGGCAACAGATGATCCCTACAAGTGTTGGGTTTATCACCTTCGCGACAACATGATCAATTTCAGGCGAAGTAATCGTTTTGAAGTAAATCCTTTCGTTCTTGCTGCAACCATTTTAATTCTTGTGGCCTAGTGTTGAGTTTTTTTTGTTTCATTTCATGTTTTTGGTCTAATTGTGACTTTTGTATTACCAGATTGATGATCTATCAATTCTAAGTGTTCCGAAGAAAAAGACAAAGTTTTATTGGGAGGGTTAGTGTTTAAAAAGGATAAAGAAAAGGTTAGGGAACACCTGGAGGGTACGAACGTCGTGCCTCTCACATCCCTAAAAGGGGGTCTCTAAATATGGGGCTCCGCGCCACCAGAGCGCGCCAACTTGCTCTCTCTATTTCTAGGGCTGACACCCTGTGCCTGTCACACCAACCACCAGGGACCCGCTTCTTCAAATTTTCTTCCCCATCTCTCTGTACTAGTTCCTTGGTTCATACCGATGTTTCTAGTTGATTCCAATACTTTAAGGTACGTCTTAACATCACAAATCGGCAGAAAATGATATCAATGAACCTTGATACATAATTCCAATTAAACAACAGTAAGAGTCAAATCTTGATTTTTAGAAGTAAGTCCAATAGAAGTTTTATTGTTTATGAAAAGTCTCCACAAACATTTTACGTTTGTTTTTAAGAAAACATAAAGTTTCAGTTGGTAAGAGTAAAAATGTACAGTTAAAGATTAGTTTCATTTCTTCACGAGTATAATTGGACTATAGGATTCCCAAAGAGTTAAAATGTTTTTACATTTGGAGCAAGATGGAACCTGGATTCCAGGAGAGCTTTTAAGCCAAAGTTTGAGTAATGATGTCAATCAAATGAAAGAAGTTTGTCTTAAGAACATGTGAACTAAGTATATTTTTTGGGAGTAGTACTTAGCATTGATACTGATGATATGGGTTTACGTCACAGAAGTCTCAACAAATGAGGTTACTTTATAATGACTATGACATGGAATTTTTTGTATACTGTTAGGTATAACGGGGTGACCAACTGAGTAGAGACTGAGAAAGGTTTTGAGAGAGTTTTTCTGACTAACTTGAAATGGACATCTATGTAAGGAGTTTTAGAAGGAGAGAGTATCCCAAATGATTATAGTGGCATAAACTCATGTTGAAAGACTCATACAACAGTGACTACATCCGAGAAAACCTTCATGATCCTTTAGTGAGCTTGAAGAGCCTAGAACTTATTGCTAGAGATTACCACCGACATGTACCAGACTAGTTACTCTGCTGGTGCCGCTCAGTTGTAGAATGAGCTCTACCATTACTACCTCCTTAGTCGTGCTAGAAGAAAATGACCAGACTGACCACACCCAAAAACATCCTTCCTTTCCTGTTAGTCACCGCCTGGATCATTCTTATTACACTTAAGGGCAAGGGTGGTGTAGGGGGGGGGTAATGTTCGTTAAAGCTGGCTGAAACATTTCTTTGAGACTTAGGAGCCTGGTGCCCTAATTTTCTTATCAAACTCTATTCTTAGAAGCTTGAACACTAGCTAATGAATGACAGGGTTTAAAATTTCTGATGATTGTGCGAACAATTTCCACCAACCCGATTTTCTGCTGAGCATGTCTTAGTTCCTAGTCCTAGCCGTCTTATTCTCCTTGCCTGTTCCCTAAGCTTTTTCAGCCTCAACCTACTGTATCATGATTCATAAAGCCTAGAGATTTTTCATGTCTCCTACTAACATAAGCATGTTTGACTCTGTTGGAACCAAATCTTAACACTCTACATAAGAACTTTATTCATCTGCGGCTAGAGTCGCACCCATGTCAGGTGATCATACTCGAAGTTGGTTTAACTTGAGTACATACTCTTGGAATGTCATGTTACCCACCCTTCCTTTGTTCACGGATGCTGGGCCTTGATTCTCAAATAAATTAGGAATGACCTTCCAAAAAGGTCTCACTAGTAATAGAAGTTGCATCTGTACCCCTATTTTTCCTCATTGATGTACCCAGTATGAAGCAACATCTTTCAGCTAGTATGATGCCCAGGGAAAAAGAAACAGCCAACCAACCCGATCATCCCATGATCTTCCTACCCAAAGCCCCTTCTGAATCTCAATCCTATGAAATGTAGGGGAGCCTCCACTAGTAGCCTTTGATCCCTAGAGCTCAGACAAATTCATTGTTACAAAAGTTCACGTAGTCAAGCTTCTCTTGATTCCACATTTGCATTAACATAAGCTGGCAACCCCCCCACTAATTATTCTTGTTGGTGACACACATAGAAGATATATGAATAACATCCTGATTCAACATCGTAGACTTCCTGACCTGATACTGAGGAGCTACATTCGGCATTCCTGCATTCATATTCCTATTTTCCCTCTATGAGGATACATGATCTGAAACCTAAGTGTTGAGTTATAATGGAATTAGATCATCCTTATGCACGATAAGAGTACAAGGAAAAGTGAAGTTTTCTAGACCACGTCGTAATCCTTCTTCGTTAAATGTTGATGAACTTCACATCCATGAAAAAGACTCTCTTAGTGGGGACTTTTCTAACCCTAGAACTCTTAAACTAGTGCTATGATACCAAGTTTTTCATGCCCCTCGAACGACCACCGAGACGTGACACGAACCATGTACCGACAATCGATCCTCCCAAGTTAACCCTGCCACCCATGAATCATGAGCCACACTAAATATAAAAACTGGTTCGGAAGCTAAATCAATAATTAAATTGAAAAGAAGGGGATCAAATATACTATAAGTGAGATATATGACATTGATGAGTTTAATTACAATACATAATTAACTAAAAATAAGGTGACATTACTATGTCTTAAAACAGTCGTAAACTCACACAATTACTAGGATAAGCCCCAACTAAGTCCTAGAAAAACAAACTAACTGATAAATACTAAACTAAAATGATTACTATTGTTCCTCAAGAGAATGAAGACTCAACACTAATTCTGCTGAACTAGAATCGAAAACCGATCTAAGCATGATCTGATAATCAAAACTGACCTACATCACTAGAAAAAATATAGTGCTGTATGTGTCAGTAACTTGAAAGGCACTGAATCATGTAGGATAGAGTAAATCTGAAATAGTACATAATTGAACAAAATATGAAGATGATGTAATTTCAACATGATATAGATTATGAATGCTGCGATAACAATGTATTGATCACTTTATAAACAGAACTGAAATTGAATACTAGGGTATAGTGGATAATTCAATGAAATGGAATCCGACCGAAGTATGACATCCTACTAATATCGATAATAATAGCCATAAGCTGAAATGTGAAGTCTGACTTTTACGGCTCATTGAGAGGACCCAATATGCCCTTCCATAGGTATTAAGCATGCTGCGTGATCACTAAACTGATGCCCACCGTAGGGGACTTACAACCTACTTCGTTTGTAGTTTTCTGTGGACTAATTTGGGTATGCTAACTCCTAGCCGAACTCGATATTTGCTCTCCCAATAAATGACTTAGTTACACTGATCATGACTTAATTTCTGTAAATACTGGAGTTCAAATAAACTTGCAACTTAAGAATACCACATTTAATCTAATTAATGATGCCTTAATACTAAGGTATGTATGACTGACTACTGAATATCTGACCGAGCATGTGTAATTCAAGAACTAAAGAAATACAAGATCAGGTTCTGAAATTGTGCCATAACTTGAAATATTTACGTATACTCTGTTTAATCATTCAATATCTAAGAACTCAATAATCCTAACTTCAAGAAACCTAAGTTTAGTAATGATAGTGTAATCAAGAAACTGACCAAAACGAGGGCACTTTGGTCAATGAAGTCCAAAGTGCAATCATTATATTATTTTCTGTTACTGATGGAACTTTGTTGCATTCTTACACTAGGGTTCTTGACCTTTTTCTGTCTTCTTGATATCAATTTTCTAAGTTAAATTAATGTTTTGACTTAACGAAATTTAAGTTATTTTCTAGGCTTAAAATAACTAAAATATCATGATTCGGGTTTTAAAACCGAGTATGTTAGGGGTATGAACTGGGACAGACCACAAGACCACTGACATAATTGTTGTCACAAACATCAATCGATACCTCGACTGAGACATTTTTCAATCGATGGTTTCACCTCGTTGGTGTCCATTGTTTTAGGTCATACTCGACTAGCCTTCACTAAATGTGCATAACCTCTTTACCGCAAAGGTTGAAATTTATCAAACCGTGGTGTTAGAACGAAGATTCAAGTATCTATCCTATTTAAGGTCACTGTACACGTAATTGATGTTGTGATAGAGGATTTATGACCATTTGAATTTGAGCCTATCATCAATTTCCCCTTAACTAACTGCTAACATTCACCTACGATCAACCTATGACCTTAGATTGAACGACGCTCCGTGCTGGTCATCTGTAGTTCATATTAGGTTTGAAAACAAGGATTCATCCACGAACACAAACCACAACCGTGGTCTACTTAATGGACCATAGTTTTGTCAAGGGTCGAAGACTTAGTCGCTTTTCTGAGCTAATATGGTAGGGCTATAATTGGGTGAACCACGGACCAACAATACATGTTGTGATCAGACTATCGTCCTGTATATGTTGAGTCGTAGATTTTGCACCTGAAGTTTTTGAAAAAATGATTTCTGGTATGTTTGGGATCGTGTGTTACTGAATAGAGTATTGAAGCATGACTTATAAATGTTCGTATCTCTTCATTGATTACATACTAATCTATTCATGGAAATTAATAAGATCATAGTTACCATCTCATATAGTTTCTTCAAATTTTACATATATTGATTCTATGCTCAAATTTTTGAAATAAGAGTTTTTACTTGAAGTTGTGGGCTTTTTTAAGTCACACAGTTTCCAGTAATGAAATTAAGTTTATACTAAGAAAATAGAGGTGTAGAATTGGTCATCGACCCACATCTAGAGTTTCTTATGTTGGCTAGTTATTTATAGAATATTTGTAGTGGGGCTCTCATAAGTTGACTCCATAAAACAATGCTGTTTTCAATGTCTAAAAGATTGTGAGAAAAACATTCAGGAATTGACAAAGAGAATAACTACGTCCCATGTTTGGACCTAATAGAAGGTACTCAGGTTTTGTGTGTGTATTGGTGTTGACTCAGATTGTGTTTGGGTTGCATCATTAATGTTGCAGTGAGAAGGTCATAGCCTTATTCTCTACAAATTAAAGTTTCAGGAGATAACTCCCAACCCATTACTTAGTAGTTGTATACTATAATATTTACATTGAAGTATGGCGTCAGTATTTGTATGGTGCTCATTTTTATGTATTCACTTATCACAAGATTCTTTCATATGTTTCTCTAATATAGAGCTTAATAATCTAGACAAAGGAGGTATTTAGAATTACTCAAGTCTTATGACATGAGTACTCTTTAACACCATTGTAAGTCTCATGATTTGATTCTTTAGCAGGTTTTCATGGGTAGTACTACCCATTTTTGGGAGGAAAGAAGAATAAATATTAGCAACAGATGTGCATAGACTTTAACGCTTGGGGTCTGACAATGGATTCCGTGGAAGAAGAGTGATGGTGATTGAATGGGGATTAAAACACCAGTGTCAAACGTAAAACAAAAATAATGCAAGATAAAGACCCAATTTTTGTCTTGATTTGAGTAAATGTTCATCAAGCAAAAGCAATAGAGTGAAACAACGTGGAGATAGGATGTAAATGAAGGTACCAATGTAGATTGTATGTATCATGGGATTTACTCCAAGATGGATTTTGAGAAATCCATACCTCTAGATATTCCATTTCGTTCTTGCTTCCCCAAAGAGAATTTGTTGCTAAGTTCCTAATTGCCAAAAAAATTAAAGTGGAGCATAAAAGGTCGTGTGGGTTGGATAAGATTATAGAACTTCTAGAATGCAATAGAATTTATAAATGTGTATTTCATCAAGGTTTTCCAAGGGCTGACGACAATATTAGTCTATTTGGGTGATTCTCACAATGACAAATCCCTCCACTTTTTTGCCGTAAGACTACCTATTAGCATAAGATTAAGGATAAGTTGGGAACATTAAGGTATAAGCCTTCATGGGGTTCGGTCTCCCATTATTAAGATAGAGGTTCACAATTACTGAACATGTTTGAAAGTCCATTCTAACAAAGGATGGGGTTCAAGATAAATTCGTTCTCAAATTTCTCCCTTTAGTCCTCAGACGAAATGGGAAAGTAAACACAATTTACTTTAGAGATTACTTTGAGGGATTATTCTGATTTATTCAAAAGAAATTTGGTGTATCATCTACAACAATCTCACGAGTTCTTTTACAACAATAGTTACCACTCTAAGCATCCAAATGGCTCATAATGCGCTCTTTATGGTAGCAAGATGCACATCTCCTATTGGATTGTTTGACGTGGGTGAATGTGTTTATAGGACAATATTTAGTTTTTATCAAGCTGTGAGAAGGTCAAAATCATTCAAGAGAGGTTGATAAAGGCACCGAGTTTCAAACTCCTAAAGTTATTTATTAAGAGGGGCTAGACATTTTGAAGTAAGATGATTTGGGTGTATTTGAAAGTTTTCACCTATGAAATATTTTAAATGACATTTGTAAGAAAGTGAAACATAGTAAAAATATATTGTCCCCTTATGAATATCGATAAGGGTTGGTAGTGTAGCTTGTGATAGTTAGCTACCATAAGAGTTAGCACTGGTTCATTAGTATTTCACACTCCGTTTTTAGAAGTAATGGGAGATTCCTTTATTGATCATACTAATAAAAGATCTTAGGACCAAGGAAACCTTGTCTATAATGGATATTCCCAGTAAGATTTCTTAGTTTAGTTTTCGTCAGTCCTCAATTGATAACGAAGAGGTGACATCAGTCAAAGTTCTTTAGAGGAATCAATTCTATTGAGCAAGATACGTGCAAATCTAGGATAACATGAACAGAGATTCCCACATCACTTGCTCCGGAGAAGTTCCATATTAAGGGATTAATCCTTTTCTGGTATTTATTCATGAAAATTTGGTCAACTCAAATAACCCTAAAACCTTAGTTCAATATATTCGCGTTGTGTTTCCAAATACCATAGGAAATATACTATTAATCTCTGTCCGCAACTACGTATTGTTTGCACTATTCCTATCCGTATGAGTAGGATATGTTCTTTGGCAGTTGTGTTGTTTGGATAAGGAAAGTACCATTCGGATTGGAAGGGTAGTATGTTATTTTCCCTTACCATATTATTTTTAATTTTGTATTTTTTAATTTAAAGGTATAAACTAGAAATTTGTCCTGTTTAACCACTTTTGAAATTAGAGTAAGTTTTTGGAGAAAAACCAAGAAAGAAAAAAAGAGGAGAAAAGAGAAGAAGTATAAGATTGTCAAGCTTCTTGAGATTTGGCAGTGGATTTTTTCAAGGTTTATCCCTACGAGGTATGTGAGATCACATGAGCGCTGGGTTGTTTTTAACCTGCGCTAACCATGTTAATTTTGCCGAAGTTATATAGTTTTGAAAGTAAATCCTAACAGTTCTTGAAGAACTTCCTTAAATTCTTGTGGGTTTGTGTAGTTGTGTTTTCGTTGGTTTGATCCCTCTTTTCGGGTGTATTTCTATTTTAATGATAGTACAATTCACGGAGGATATTATCGAGTCTAAAGTTTTGGTAAAGAACTAAGTTAATTGAAAGGTGTAGAGTAGAAAAACGAACAAGAAAAGTCGGGGAAAACCTGGGGAGGGGTCCCCCCGTGGTCAATGTTACTCCTCTCAGATTCCAAAATACGTCTCCGACTGTTTGGATTTTTGGAGCTCAACATCATCTAGAGAGCCCCAACCTCCTAGCAGAGCCCTATGGAATGCCAAGTCTTCCTTTTCTTCCCTTCCCAATCTTTTTGTACTATTTCCTTAGCATCATATGTATTTTTCCCTAATTGATTTGAACACTCTAAAGTACGTGTACCACACATTTATGTTGATAAATCCATACATAAGATCATGAACTTGAATGCATAATTAACTCTCAAGAAAAGTTAGAGTCAAGTCTAGAAGTTAAGAGTCAAGTCAAATAGAAGTTGAAAAAGTTTTAATCAAAAGTCTTCCCAAACAGTTTTAACTTTGTTATTAAACTAAAGTTCAGCTGATTAAACATTAAGAATAATATTGGAATTTCATTTCTCAAGAGTAAAAGGTGATCTATGTACTCCTAAAGAGGTTTAAATGTTTTCACCTTTTAGCTGAAGGTAACATCCATGGTCCAGAGAGATTTAAAGTTATGTTTTGAGTATTATATCCAACAAAGGCAGAAGTTTGTTAGAAAGAAAAATATTGGAGCTAAAGATAGTTTGGAGTACTATTGAGCACCGATATTGTTACGAGGTTAATATTCAGTCAATTGTCTATCACCATGTAGCAATATTCGGTATTTAAGGATTATACCTTTATTATGAATCCTAAGTTTGGTATGAGCAATAGACGAGTGAATCACTTTGTTAAGCATTTTAATATGACGGAAAGTATAAGACAGTTCTGGCAACATGGGCAAGACGTTGACTATCATTATTATGCTCATAGCGGTCGTTGTCTTTACAAGAAACTTCCCAGAAACTATATTACTTTATTACGGGGGGTGACTAAATATGGTTTGTTTATTGCTTTTCTTTAATAAAACAGTTTGTTTTTCCGCCTTGTTTTTTTGTACTCCTAAAGAGTTTTAAAAATGTTCTCACATTTAGCAATAAAGGGTAGCAAGCGATTCCCAGAGAGCTTGAAGGGGTTTGAGTAAGTATCTACAACCTAGGCAAATTGTTTTGTTTTTGAAAATATGACAAAAAATATTTTTGGAGAGTAGTGTTTGACCCAATTATTGAGATACGAGTTCATATTAAGTTTTTAAGTTTCCCATAGATACCATGTGTCACTCATGGGTGTTAAAGGATCATACATTTAATTAGCATCCTTCAGAGTGATACTATCCACTAGCCATAGACTAGTGGATCTACTGAGTTTAAGGTCATTCTACATAACGAAAAGTTAAGTCCGAGGTCTCAGCATCCATGGGAAAGAACTTTATATCCTTGTTACTGCTCATATCGTTGGTTGTCAGTTTACGAAAGGTCACTAGATAACTATCTTACTACTATTATTTACATACTAAATTTGGTGTTTTGTTATTGCATTTTCTTTAATAAACGAAGTTGTTTTCCTCCTTTTTTTAGTACTCCCTAAAGAGTTTTAAAAATGTTTTCATTCACATTTGAGAAATAAAGATAGCATCATTCCAAAGAACGCTTTAGTTTTTGCAGTAATTATCATACAACCTAAGGTATATTTTTTTTTTTTACAAAATATGTACTAATATATTTTGGGAATATGTTAGTCACAATAGTGGGATACGAGTTCATATTAAGTCAAGTTTTTCATAAACCATGTGCAATCATGGTAGTAAATGAACCATGCCTTTATATTATCCCTTAATTATGATTATTAGGCATAAGACTGTGGATCACTTTATGTACGGCATTCTATTGACGGAAAAAGTACAAGATAATTCTGGCAGCATGCGGCAAGACGTTTGTACATTAAATATGCCTCATAGAGTGGTTGTCGGTTAGAGAAACTATATCACTTTATTACTACTAAATTTGTGGTTTGTTTATTGCATTTTCTTTAATAAACAAGTTGTTTTTCCTCCTTTTATACAACAACCCAAAAACTAAGATTTTATATATATCTATCTATACTATCTATATATATAATCTATATATATTATATATATATATTATTGTAATGTGTTTTATAATTGAGGTAAGTTGTTGAGAAAGTTTAGTAAAGCCACATAAGTTTTCGTTCTAGTTTCTTTTCAAGCTAAATTTGTTTCTTCATTTTCAACTGCGAGTGACTCGTATTTAAATGATTTATGCAATTGGGCCTACATCATCTTTTGGATGAATATACGCCGTAACAGGGATTAACATATAGCCCTTTTAATCATTTGAGCACTCAGATTCATTTGGTTGCGCCTCTTACATTTCCGAATGGGACTCTTTCTTATTATTTTGCTTTTAATTTAATTGTTAGACGCTCACGGTTCTTGTTCCAACATCCCTCTTTTGTTTTGAGAAGTCATAAACATTATTTAGTCAATAGTTTTTATTCATTTAAGTTGTATAAGGTTAATACTTGAGTAACCATTTTGGCTCAAAATATTCCATACGTTATGCTTGATTTATAATTCTTGTGTTTAAGTAAGCCTTCCTGCTGACTAAGGAAGTCATGTGAAGGGTTCACTTGGGCCAACATTGTTTTCGAAGTGCATGTCCTCCCCAAGGAATAGGCCTCGAGGCATAACATAAAATCGTATAAAGAAAAAACTCTAAACTCTACCCCCCCCCCCCCCAAACATGCCGAAATCCCAACTCCACACTTCCAAATTCAACACGGTGTCCATATTATCCCTTGAACTTTGAACCTTATATATTTATTCCTAATGCTTATGTGGCCATGAGTATCTCACGCTCAAAGAGAGTGAGGACACAAAATAAAATTTTATTTATAAAATATCTTTTCATAATATGATGTTTTTTTATACAAAGATTTCTTATGTAGTTCCTTTCTTCTTCACGATAACAATAAACAAATCTTCCATCACCACTTCTCTTAGACGCTGGGTACCATCAAATTTATTGGATTCAACATTACATTCATTATTCCTCTTGAGTGGGATAAATTTTTTATTATTCAATTGGGCATCAAAAAAAAATTAGGAATTTTGAATCCAACTCTTTATTAATATGATAAACAGTTAATCATCATTCCGACCCACATGAGAAATGGTGTATAAAATTCTTATCTTGTTTTGTGGTGCCCTATTTGATATTATATTCAAGAAATTTTTAAGAAATTTTTAAAAATTGTCAACACAATATATATTTTATATTTGAAGTATAAATGAACACATTTTTTATATATTCAATACCTCATTTAAAAATTTGAAAAATGTCATTTATGAAATAACCTGAGTATCAATAAAATATGGATTAATGGTTCTGAAAACAAATTCTCCGGCTAGATTTTAATTTTTAAATTTTTTTTGTTGCGTCATCCCGCAGATGAAAACGAGAAACATATCATCAAATCCTCCAATATTGAGTTTTAAGATATCAGGTTTAAGAGAGACTTTATAATACTACTAATCTAAGGAGGAAGAAAGTGGTTGGGTTTATTGATACACTTTTCATGTTTGCAAGGAAGAATTACAATTTGGAAAAAACATTTAATTAATGGAATAAGAACATGATAAATCAAGATTTGTAAATTGATCTTTCAATAATATAACATGAAATTTCATTATGTAAGATTATCAATATCATAAATAAAATTGAAATGTTTTTGTTGAATTGAAAAAAGGTTTCATCAAACAATGTTACCAAACAAGAACAAGCAAAGAAAAGAAAAGCCAAAAGAAGAAAGTGGCTGGAAAGAGAAGAACAATTACAAAAAGACAATAAATAAAGAAAGAACTCCCATTTTTTTTATTAAAAATAATATATATGACGTGGCAAGTGAGTGCATTGACTTTCTAACACAAATGTGGGTGTACTTTTTAGGGGGCTCTATATTTAGTTTAAATAGTTCAGGGTGAAGGATCCCGTGAAGTTTAACTTTATATAGGTTGGAAAATCTGGTAATCCATTGAGGGGATATTTTACAATTTTATCTAGTACTAAGATCATCCCAATCTCTTTTCATCTATGATAAAATACTTCTCTTTCCTCTTCTATTTTCCAGCAAAAGAACAAAAAAAATACAGTAATTTCCTAACACAATAAAAATACCAATATATTAATTTCTTATACGTGTTGATGTTTGTTTCATTTTTATCAAACTAGAAATACTAATATGAAAATTCAAACAAAAAGAAATATATATTTCCCACGCATCGAGTGCCATATGTGGCGGGCACTCTCAAGAACCCTTGTGTGTGGCCCAAGCGAACCTTCGTCTAATGCTTACTTACTCATCATAAGAATAAAACATTATTTCATTGATGAAATGCACCTTTACTGTACTCAAATTACCTCAAAACCTCTTATAAAAAAACTCATTAGAATGGGTTTAAAATTCAACTTTTTCACTTGCCAAAAATTGAAACTCAAGTCATAACAATATGAATTATAATCTAAAGAAAACTCAAGATATTGTCTTGCTGAAGCTCTAAAAACAGGAGGGATTGTCTAAATAAGATCTCCTCGGTCCCATCCTAACAAAAGAAAACTCGCCCTCTGAAAGCAAGGATGCCTCACAATCCTCTGACTACTGACTCTGAGTACCCACCTGTTCAACGAATCATTGGATGTTAATCCTGGTTACATGTGTGTCTCAAAGATGATACATGCCACCTGGTAAATTGGAATGTAAGAGTACGCGAGTTGGTTCTTAACCCAACATAGGCTTGAAAAGAATCTAAAAGGAACCCTTAACCTTGTATTTACTCACTACAAAAAACATGAAAACCAACTAGTACACAAGCAATAAAACCCCATACGTTCTATTCCCATAAGCTTTAACACATAAAAATCAACTTATTTCGTAAAGAACTGCTGTAATAAACTCAACTTCACTTTATAATAAAGTAAGTATTTTTCTGTGAAATGCTCTAACAAACACTTTCAACTTTCACTATGAGCCTAATTGGTGGATACAAAACGGCTAACAAAAAAAACAAAACCCCCCAGCCACCAAACACTCATATAACTTTGTCGTCCATATATAAATCTAACTAATAAAAGAACTTACGGGTGTCATTTAAAAAAGTATGATCAATTTATACTCACCTCAGGTGAATACATGCTTTAGAGAACTTGGAGCTAATATGAACTCACATCCCATATCGATGCTCAATACTATTCCCAACAAGATCTTAGCTCATTTATTTTCAAATACAAAACTCTTCTTTGTTTATGTTTGAGATATTTACTCAAAATATAGCTTAAAAGATTCTTTTGGCATCGATGTTCACCTTTCTTGATCAAATTGAAAATTTTAAAGACTTTGTGGGAATACAAAAAACATCTTCCCCATATACTTCGTTTAAGAATGAACTTCAAAACCCTCTTTACTCTTTGCTTCACTCAAAAAACTAACACTTTATCTTAAAACAAAGGTTAAAAAACATTTGTGAATACTTTCCGAAATTTTATAAATTTCGTCCTTGACTTCCTTCATAAAAATAAATTTTTGCACTTGGCTCATACTTTCTTGAATGGAATAATGAATTGGATTCAAAGGATTGTTGTTTTGTGAGAGAAAATCTCATGATGTTTTATTAGTGTTTTTTAATAGTTAATGATGCGAAAAGTAAAAAATCATTAGTTTTTGGGTATAGTCCACAAGCGCAGATGTATTTAATTTTTGGCCGCGAAAATTATTTTTGAGGGGCAATGGTCGGTGCCCGCTCTGTAACGAACGTGAGAACTTTTTCTCTCATTTCTCAAATCTGAGGACAGAACTAACCCCTAGAATAACTTACTCCGCTCAGCTTAGCTTTTGATCTTATATTCCTCTCACCACCGCCCCGTATGGGCGCCACCATCGGGTCTGATTTTGTTCTTCGTTGTGTGTAGCCCGACGGCCATGCCTCCCCCCAATGTCCCCCGCGTATAGGTGGGCCGCGTCGCTCCGCTTGTGTCTCAACTTCGTGCTCCGTCTCGGCGCTCTGGTGCCTTAAACTTTCTGGGCGTACCCTCCTTGCCGTGCGCGTTGTGGATGGGCAGTCTTCTTCACGTTTTCTGTCGCTTGTCGTCACCTAAATCGGTTCTTTTTTTTCCCAATCTTGTTAGATTCCTCTAAACAACAAATTCCCTTAGAACGGCGGGGTGAGCGTGCCAATAACTCGATACTTCGATATGATAATCTGAGAACTTGCTCAATGTCCAGCCCCCAAATTCAAGAACCCCATCAAATTAAAGAAGGACATTAAAGAAACATCAAACTTCACCTCTTTTAAGGATGAATTCTTGCTGATAATCATGTTGGCAGTGTGTGAACAACGCCCAACGTTATGAAAGTTCTCAATACCTGTAGATTAACCCCTTGGTGAAATCCACAATTAAATAAATAAATGGCACGATCTTGATGAATTCTTAACCGTTTCTTTCTTCTCCTTTTTCTAATTTTCTCTTTTCTCCAAACCCTGCTAAATTTCAAAATGAACGAAAACCGATCTAATTATTATTTGACCTAATTAAACTCGCACAAACTTGAAAATAAAATTAAGTTGTAATGGAAATATCGTAATACCCTCAAAAAATCGGATTGCACTTTTTCTTAATTTAACACAACCTTCAAATGGGGACAAAAGGTACAAATAATTTACACTCATCCGAGACGGTATTGTCTTATCGATCTCAACTCGATGTTGAAATAATATCCAGATCTTTCCTACTATTTCTGCAAATATGGAAATAGGGGGGGTTAAAACTAGAGGGAGCGCTCTACGCGGTATGAAATAGAGGGAACAAAAAAACCTATTGGATATAGGAATCATGGTCGGGTCGAAAGTCGACCAAAACTCAACTTACACACTTGACAAATTTCCAAATTTTTTATAATTCTTTCAAACAAAAAAGAGAAATTTCCATTTTAAAATTTTTTCTTCCTAGGTAGTTCACTTATCGAGATGTGTTACACTATATCCCCTTCAATAAACATTTGTCCTGAATATATTAATCTTACTAGATAAGAGTGTAAAAACTAACATTCAACTCAAAACAAACAAGCTCTGCAATACCAAATGCCCTACATTAAAAAGTACTAAAAAGAGAATTGTACAATGTAATTTTCACATCACCACATTTACTAGAGATGTAGATATCCTCTTCTTCATAGCCTCCTCATGTCCCCAAGTAGCTCTGCTTCCTCAACGCATTGATTTAGCTAAAGAGATTTAAGTGCTGCAACTCCCTTGAGAGAGTCCCTCAATTTAAACCTTGTGGTCAAATCTGAACCAGAATCTCTATTTAATATAAGGATCCTTATACCAGTATCTTCCGTTTGGTAATGATAAATAAAGGATCGCCATGCACTTCCGTAAACATGGAGTATTTAAATTATTAACCTTATCAACCTATTGATCACCGTTCTTGTAATCCACTCGTACGTTATTTACCAACCCTTTTTTGGTATTATTTGAAGGGCCATATACCCGGGGGACTAAGCTTTCCCCTTCTGACCAAATCTCATAACACCCAACCCTTCATGGGTGAACTCTCTAAGATATACCCTAATCTAACTTTAAAAAAAAAGCAACAAAGGAAATGGTGGAGGACTACTTTAAAAATAAAACCCTAAACATTGCTTTCTCTTAACAGAACATCTCCGTAGAGAATTTCTAGTGACTCTACACTGATTTCATTCAACCTTCCTTGAATCAATCACTTTTCTCACACATTCTCCATAGCTTTGATGAACTACATGATTCAATATCCACCCATCTTCACACACCAACTCAAAAACCATCCATCGGAGATTGCATTTCTTTCTCCCATAAATAGCTTCAAAAAGAGTTTACCCACCGGGAACTGCTTGAGTTTAAACTATTATTGTAACAAAAAATCAGCGAGAGGTTCGGTGATTATACCAATTGCCCTTGAAGTCAACCACATAAGCCCCAACAATATCACTCTACTTAAAGGTTCTGAATATGTGTTTCCATTGTTTCTGTCTTCCCCATCTCCTGAGGATGAAGGCAAGTACTTAAGTTCATCCACCTTACCCCAAGCCTTTCGGAATGAATTTCCCAATTTTGGCATTAAATTGTGCACTCTGTCCTCAAATAATTGAGACTGAAACCCCTGAAGTTTACCACCACCCCCTCTTGAATAAAAAACTTAAACGAATAATCTTATGTTGAATAGGTACTCTTTACTGGAAAAAAGTTGTCTTATTTGGTCCTGCATCTACAATTACCCAGTAGAATTAATGTTGCTTGAGAGACCTTTGAAAACTTGTGATGAATCCATATTAATCATTAGCCCACTTCCATTTTGAAAGTCTATATTCAGAGCCAAATCCACAGGGCCTTGTGATCACTTTTAACTTGGTTGACAATTTGGGATACTTGCTACAAATTTGCAATGCCCTTGGGGGGGGGGGGGGCTTCATGCTACTACACAAATAACCTTCCTCATATGTCTTTGTACTCCTGTGTGGAACCCGGATGAATGGAATATCTAGAGCTATGCATTCCTCCATGATCCTCTCTTGGAGT
>JAKWJA010001923.1:0-21160 GCA_027704765.1 Solanum habrochaites | reverse complement strand
ATATGGCAGAAAATCAATATATTTATCTTAAACAAAGTGTAGGTCTCAACTCTTTGAAAACGAGTTACAACCCTTCGAAAGGTCACAATACGTTACATAAATGCAATGCTTCATAAAATCGTACTCTTCCTAAATGGCCATTTTTCAAAACATTCACAACTTTCAGAACAAAAATGGAAGGCTTTTATGGTAATACATACTGTGAAGGGAACCCTTCTTTTGGGGCGCTACATAGGTGGCCTATGGTTACATTTTATTTATGTATATATGCCTAAAACTGGTACTTATTTAAGTGGAAAATATTTGTGAAATTATATTCTCTCCTTGAATTTACCTCAATTCAATGTATAACTAGTAGACATAACAAAATGATTATAGAGAATACCCTACCACTCAAAAACATCTAAAACAAAAAAAAACCATTAACCTTATTACATCAACTTTCTTCACAAGAGGTTCAAAAAAGAATACAACTGTCTTTAAAAAAGAATGCATTCCACGATGCTAACAGAAACTTAAGTCCGTGAGAGTATGACAACTTGTCTCACGATCTTATGTACTATGGGAATGATCAGTAATGAACTTTTGTGCTGCCAAAAATAAAAGAAAGATACTGTTGATCAAAAATAAAATATATATACTAAAATATACGGTATGACAAAATTAAAGGGAGCATAAGTGAAAAGTTTTACATAACGTGAATAAGAGACTGATAAAAAAAGATAAAATAGCAAGAAAAAGAAAAAGAAACAATTAGGTAGGATGAATTTACAAAAAATCATGAATATAAACGCCTTGCGCAATGTTTATAGGTGCTTGTTCATTATCTCCTTTTGGAATCGGAACCTAGTAAAATCATCACAGTAATGTAAAATAAAATTTATAGTCAAAAGCGAATGTTTACAAATGAGTTTAAAACTTTAACTCAAGTAACCCTGTTCGAGTAAGCTTTCATGAGATTGTCCTACTCCACATGCCATGAGATTGTTCCCTCACAGTGTATTGGTTTTACTAATTCTCTTTCCTCACTTCCTGAAATAATTGGTTTCAATTTGTGATCCAACGATAATGTTATTTAAGTTATGTAAAAAGTACAATCATTGTAACGAAACTTAAGACCCTTTCAAACAGTTTAATTTTTAAATTTATCGCGTCAACTATCCTGCACGTCTCAAATAAAAACAAAACAAGGCTAAGTTTGATCCCTGATGTTACCAATCTCAAAGCCTAAAGGATTGGTCTCATCCAAGTTCTTTCTCCGTCACAAATGTCCTTGATTTCCTTAGTGTACGCCAATAAGTTATTTTTATTTTTTTTTACTTTTAAAGCAAACCAAAATTAAAGTATGATGTCATGAGAGAAAAAATAAACAACAACTTTAACTGTTGTTTGAGCTCTTCCAATAACTTTAATGAAAAGTTAAAACTAGTGAAAGCGAATCAAGAAAAATTGTCACGAACCTTAATACAATTGCTCTAATTTGGCGTAATGTTAGCCATTTTTTGGATTACGATTTTTTTGTGATATAACACAACATAGAAATCGATCCCGGGCATCATTTCCATGTATCTTCACTTGAATTTCAATATTCTCTTGGAATTACCTTTGGCATCATCAATCAGGAACCAAGAATCAGTTAACTTACCCGAAAGTTCAAGTGATGTGAACCTTCTTTAGCCCAAGAACAAACCTAATCGTGCTCTTCGAAAGCTTCAACTTCATTTTGAAAAGGTTTGTAAATGTCACTGTGATTGCCACCCTACTTGATGAAACAACTAAGAAAATATCATGACTGTTAACACTATCTTGTCCCTCTTGTTCAATTCCATGTGTAATATTTGTGACAAGGACAATCCATGGAGATTACTTGTGTCTGTAAGGATGATTACAGATAGTAGTTGAGAAATTAAGGAATTTTCTACTCACCTAAGAAAATAGCCGTTGAAAAAATGAAACAAACAACGAAGTAGTCGTGGCGACACTAACCTGATAACCCAAATGTTAGTCCAACAATTTTCTCTGAACATATAAGACAAATAAGAATTGTTGTGACTTAACGGCATTTAATATTCATGAGCAATACGAATTGCATAGGCAAAAAATAAGCCATCCCTATTTAGGCAAAATGGACAAAATACAATTTTGGAAAACTAGCGTCAATTGATCACATCGCTCACTCACCCCACATCATTAAGCTAATGGTCATCATGAAATTTCAATTTCACATCATAGTTGGAGATTACATCAGCCAAGGTATCGATCACCAAGAGAAAGATCGAAAAAGCTGGTTGCTATATGTAACAGTTTAGCATAACACAATTAACGTACTGCTATTGACTTCATCCTGACTTCCTCTCTTAGCTCATTCTCTATGGTAATGTACTGTAATACTCATCAAACAAGTATTAGAATTTTGGTATGTTTTACAATAATTTTTGGCCACTTCATTGACCAGTTATTAAGTCACATTAATGTTAGCATATCCCCATGCAATGAAAATAACATGAGGCTTGACATAGGATCCTTCTTCTCTCTGATGTTTTCAAAAATCAACTAGTAGCAAAGATAGGGAATGATCTATATTTTTAATTTTACAAATAAAAACCCTCGATAGTCCTGTAACCTGTAAATGAAAATTCCTCCCAACATTGGATACAACCAGTGTAACACACATACTACTATCTGAATAAAATATAGTTTGAGGACTATGGCAATAAACCAACAAAAATATCCACAACCATCATATTTATAATATCTTATGAACCCTAGAACGAAGCCCATTTACCTCTTCGCGCAGTATTATATTTTCATCACATGGAAGCAAACTATAGTCTATGTAATTGATTCTATAAAACAGATAGTCAAGCAGATATGAAGAGTTCTGCAACTATTACTATCAGCGAACATCTGAAATATGTTAATGTTGTTTTGGGCTTCTATCTGCAAATGGAAAAATTTAAATTCTAAATCAGAATTCTTAATAAGCAAGTATAGAACATAACTATTGCCTTCAATAAAAGACTTGTTATTTCAGAAAAGTGCCTAAAATACCCTCCAGTTATTGAAATTGGTACAAATATCCTCCCATCCCCTATTGCTCCAAAAACTCCCGTCTGTTCTCACCCAACCTATTGGGCCAAAATACCCTTGTCATCCACCTTTTGGGTTCAAATTGACCACTTATTTAACAGGTTTATTTAAACTATTAAATATTTTTTAAAATACGTGACACGCAACATTTGTATAATTTAACCTTATTAGTTAATTTATAAATCCATTCACTACCAGCTCCATTACTAAGTAAATCCCTCTAACTTAATGAACCCGTCACATTATTTATTGCAAGCTACTGCCAATTAGTTTTTAAAAAATTATATAAGTATTATCATACTTCAAGTGGCTAAATAAAAATCAACCAATAAATTTAAAAGTCTGACTATGTTTAATCTTAATATTCTTACCGTCTCATATGTAATTTACTATCATAGGTAACTTTTTTTCAATATAATATATTAAGTTTTAAAACAAATCATATATTTTATAAAATTATTTTAAAAAGTCATGACTTAAAATCGGAATGCCTGACCTTCTTTACCTTAATCCATAATTTCTAATTCATAAATTGAAAGTAAGTGTCCTCCTAAATAAGAGCTCAACCTAATTGGGGCTTCGTTAAGACTTCGAATAATTCTTGATGTCATTGGTGTTCAGAAATCTATAATTTCATTTCACATCGGTTTTTAGTATGTAGAACTATTTTGATATATAAATTGGATTATTAATGGGTGAGGTTTAATTAGTAAGCAGTGAGTGATGAGTGGTTTATAAATTATATTAATCAAGTTAAATATCATCAATAGGCTGAACGCCAAGTAATTTTGAAAAATATTTAAACAATTAATAATTTTAAAACATTAAAAAAGTGGTCAATTTTGAACCCAAGATGGATGACAAGTAATTTTGGAGCCAATAGGGGATGAAGGCATTTTGGAGCCAATAGGTTGGAGAAGGTTAATTTTTTGTAGCCATTTTCATAATTTAAGGTATTTTAAGGCCCCTTGTCCGATTGTTATTTTTACTTCATTTTTTTCCACGACCCAAATACACCCTCGAGTTGGGCATCTTCAAGTCAAAACACAACATACTTTACCTGTCCGAAAGTCTTTTATACACCCTTAGCCTCATTCATTGCATATATACGAACGTATCGAAATTAAAACTTTCTTCAGAAAATAATGCAGTATCATTTCATATACTTCTACTATGTCTCAAAAACTTATGACATCATATACAATTTCTGGGTAACAAACCACATAAGGTCGAAACATAGAAAAGAACATAAAAGACACATAGTGGTGGGTCCTCGGTGCTATAAGGAATCACAATCTTCACTCTGTAAGCCTTTGAAACTCTTCCTCTTCATAGAAACTCAATCTTCTCAAGACCCTTCTCTGATCTATATTATAATAATCGAAGCGTGACACTCAGGATCCGTCAATATTTGCTAAGTATCATTTATTAGCACTAGTTTTTATAATCCCTTAACATAACTTTATCAAGGCTTCTTTATTCAAAACTTAATTATATAGATGGTTCAAGATTATGTATTTCAGAATCTTTGGATTTTCGGAACAATCACATAACACACAATCACGTACATCGGGAACTTGACCATATCATTCAATGCGTATCAGCAGTATTAACCAGTCCCCCCCCCCCCCCCCCTATGATCAAATAGAAAAATCATAACTACCTCCACCAAAGACACTGAAGTCAAGCAAGCTACTTCCCCTTTCGCTTCCTTATCTCAACATCCTTAAACGTTTCAAATATATAAAGTCTGGCATAATGATAGGCAAAAACCAATCGGTAGACAATCTTATTACTATCCAATTTCCAAAAATTTTATACCAACGAATTTATCAAGTTTATAATTTCTCAAATGGAATGTATAGAGTTAAGTCTTATTTTCCTCTCCATAACTTAATCTAATTATTTTTAACATATATATTAATACACCTAAAATTTAATGGCCATACTGATAGATAAAAAATTCTATCAAACCTAGCACATAAAAAAATTATTACATCGAACTAACTAGTAAAATACAAAGCGAGATCGACTCTCTACTCTGCATCGTCATTATAATTTACCATGGCACTTATTAATCTGTCGTTGTATAATAATTATCAACTCACAATCAGTTCCCATAAGAATCAGATTCACAACAGAGAATCATACTCTTCCTTTATGTTTTTTTTTAAGAAACAAAAATTTAAAAAATATCTAATCATTCTCTAGCACAAATATATATGTATATATATGTAATATTATATATCCTGTAGATATATATATATTATATATATATATCGTTATTATATATGTCTCTCTCATATCTATCTCGTGTCTTCTCTCTCTCTCTGTTATCTCTCTCTCTCTCCCCTCTCTCTCTCTATCAATCCCTATATATCTCTATCTATATATATATACCTTATATATATAGACTCTATACTCTAGAGAGAGGAGAGAGAGAGAAAGAGCGTTCGTTCTAGCTACACTAACAAATACCTCAACCTAGCTGTCGTTAGCTAATACTGGCCAACCATTGCCCTCTCCCAATTGTCACAGAACGGTCTTCCAAGGTTCCAAACCCAAATTATAAAATTTCAACAACCTTGCAAACCTTTCCTTCCTAATGTAATTATAACGCACAAGAGACAACTCAAAAATACATCTATTCGAATCTATTAGTATACAATAGTCTTTCCAAAATGAAAAATTGTTCTTTTACAAAAAAAACGTAACCAGCAAACAAACCCACGATTATTTTTGATCTAGCCCTCTCTTTTCCTCCAAAACCTATTTTTTTTCTACAGATATTTACTTTACTCTTATTTATTATATAAGAAAATTATAAAAGTGTAAAAGTAAAATCGAATATAGGTTGCTATTTATTTTCCTTAACCACAACTAAAAGAATTATAAAAACTACCCCATTAAATTCATACTGTCGTTTAATAGTCCCAATACTCATTTAGAATCTGTCGAAATTTTTTTTATAAGAATAAAAAGATCTCGTCTCTCGAAAAACGACTAAATTGGGTCGTTACATTAGTAGTTAGCCTATATTGAATTTCTTGCACCTAATTTAGAAGAAAACAGTCACTAAGCTTATTTTTTATTAAACCTATTAAGTACTATTTAAATAAGACCAATTCCTTAAGAAAAAGGTTGTTAGCAATAGTTTATCACTCTATTTATGTGATTGGTTATTGACAGTTGTTAATTTGATCCCCTTTGTTTAAACATGATAATGTTTTAATTTTAAGAAAACATAGTCTTCCCTAGTGTATATGTAAATTGTTAAATCCCCTTGACGTTAAGGGAAGATACAAGTGTGTCGGAAAATGGGCTTTAAATATATGTTTTATCATATAATTAGACATTAGGTATCACAATCTTGTATTTCTCATCTTCCTCAAAATGTTGTATTTTAATCTCCTTCCGTTCCCTGACTATATACTGTCGCTGAGAGTCCTATTTAAACCATTTGCCAACTCTAGATCAACTATTTGTAATAGCAATCGATAAATTCTACTTCAATGTTACATTTTAATATAAAAAGGTATTAATGAACATTTGCACCTAACTCCATCAACGGTTATCCATTTCCTAAGACCAATAATAACTTTCTTATACAAATTATGGGAACTCTAAATATTCATTCTTCCACACTGCAAAAGCTAGCTATTATTGTGGGAGAGACTCGAAGGCACCACATTAAGTAGTATTCACTCTACCACAAGTAGGAAACCTTTTTTGAGGTAGCCCTTTTTGAGTTGGGTGGTTAGTGCCTTCGTGGAACTTTGAATACGAAGGGTGATAGATATGAATTTGGTTTGGTTTTACCAATTTTAATTTGGAGTTATTTTATTTTTTCATTAATAACCAACCCATTAACACCTCTACCTGCATTTATTCAGCATTTAATATTTCGTATTTTATTGATGCTATTTGCATCCTAATGAAAGTGAGAAATAGTTAGATATAAGAATTAAAATAAACATATAGTTTGATAGAGTTTTCGTATTTATTATACTTTAAATAAACAATACAAGATTTTCTCTAACAATAAAAGATGGTATTGGAGATAATAGTTTTTGCGTCTCTTTAAATATGTCTCCTATCGTATTGACACACATTGTTTCATGATCCAAAAGTTTAGGTTATGATGGAAGGCACTCCAACCACCCCGCACCGACCCGAACCAAAAAAATGTGTAAGCCGAAATAACAAACATATAATAATATTTTTCCCCCCTCCAAAAGGTGGTCAAAAAAAAAAAAGGCTAAAAATGAGAAGAAAAGAACACCAAAGATATCCAAAAACATGGTACATAAGTATAAAAAGATCACCTAGTACCACTTAAAGTATGAAACACATCATAAGTCTCTGATACTAATAGGACTGAATATCACATGGCACTAATGGTACGCCAAACACATGATTCACCCGAGACTCCAAAGGAATCTTCAAACCTAAATGATCATCCACTGTGAGGGTACCCTACGAGAATCTGCATTAAAAATGATTTAGAAGTATTTGTGAGAATAACCAACAATTGTGTTGGTAAGCTCAAACTGAGTCAAAGGAATTAAGCCTGCTTATTAATTAACTAAGAATGCTCTCCACCCTGCATATAAAAAAGTCTCACTCTGGCATTAGTGCGGCAATTATAATTAACGCGGCGCGACTACAGTAAAGCTAGGAACCTAAATTCAGATGAAGATTTTTCCAACCACTAGTCCATTTCTCACCATTTGATCAATTTAAACATGCTAGATGGTTTTACTTCAAGACTAGTAGCAGCATCAACAAGCACCAATCCAACAATATACCTATATAAAACCTATTTATAAACGTCAGTACATTTAGTAGTAGTTTCCTCAAGCAAATGATTAACACCTATGTTAGCTCTATTAATTATGTGTTGTAATCATGACACTAATACTAAATGATCTGTGTAAGAATAAAAAGAGATACATCAAAAATCTGTGAAAAGAAAGCATAAATCTAAACATGGATGGAAGTCTCACACTACCAGAATGAAGGAAGATTTTTAAACGAATGTACCTGAATCGAGGAGAGTGACTCGCGTAAAAATAAAATCAAGAAGAGCGAGCAACCTACTAGAAGAAAAGCACACCCAATCAGAATCAATATTGTAAAGCACACACTTATCGTAGCTTTACTATTTCATATTGTAAAAACATTGAATTTAATAGATCTAACTAGTGAAAGAAAATGAAAATATAGATTATAATTATACGAGTTAGAGATGTTACCAACAAGTTAACTTTAATCTTTCATGTCAAGGAGTTAAAAATAGATATTTATCTAATTATATACGTTAAGCTCTAAGAAAACAAAGGGAAACTCCATTAGGCTTACATTGGTGATTCGAACAAGTCAAACAATATTTGTATCATTGTCTTTTAATCTGTTTACAAAACTTATATGATAAGTTTTTTTTTAATCTAAATCATCTAAACTGTAGTGTAGTAAACTTGAAACCCAACAAATGTACATATTTTGTCCTTAAATAACAATAATTAGAGACCAAACAACATTTTGTCCATATTGAATGTATATTTCTCTCAGATCTAGATATTCAAGTCAAAGTAACTTATCAACACAAACAGATGATGATAGGGGAGAGAGTTACAGTTCTATCCACACAACCATCTTTTTGAATGCATCTTGAATGCAAAATCCTTTTGGTAAAGCGATATTATTACAAATTAGTCCATTCTGGACAGTGTTAACCTCAAAAGGAAAACAAATAAAAGCAATCATAAGGAAAAAAGTACAATTCATCCATTAGTTAACCTTTGCTTGATTGATATAATATGATCCAAAACAACTCTTTTCCACTTTATTTTTTTGTGTGCGACGCAAAACACAAATGCCAACATTCAAAATCTTTTCAATGTCAGCACAAGAAGAAACAAATGTGCAGGTTTTTTAAAGCGTTCAGAGCATGTGAACCCAAATCCAATCCTTGAATAACACTAGCGACATAATATTGTGCATAAAAAATTCATGTCTATGCTTCCTCCAACATTACCAACCATGAAAGCTCGTAGAGCACAGTCTAGATGGAAAACATGTCCACATATGTATCCATCTATTGTTGCTTCACACCGAACATAATTGTACCCATCATCGTCCGAACTGATTGTTTTACACTAAAGGATACAACAAAAACATCAACAAAAACAAGGTTCACTGCAACAAATATCACAAACCATGGCCGGAAAAGGATTTTCTTTTGCTAAACTGCTACAAATTTCGTTACCATCCTTACAAGTAATGGCTCTTATAGGAAAATTAGACAGTAAAGACTGCATTTCTGTCCTACAGATTATTCCTATGACATATCTAGTAAAATCAATAATTTGATTAAAATTAAAAAAATTGAAACCTAGTTCAATAAAAGATGTACTGAAGTATTTTTTTTTATTGACGCAAACAACTGAATAATATCTACATGTTTAAATACCAAAAAGCTAAAACCTTTTGACCCTGGCGACTTCCTCTCTCTTCGAAGGAATCATCAAACAATGAGGCAAAAACTATTTTAGTACATGTTAGGATACCATGCTGGAGATCCTTTTCATAAAAATCTTACTAACTTTCGTAAGCATATTTCAGTCCAACGTTTTGGAGACTTAAAATAATTTTGAAAGATACAAATATCTCTCTCGAAATGTGCCTGAACTTGAAAATCTTTTGCCTACCTGCCACCCCCCTTATCACCAACATTTGGAAAATCTACAATAGCATATGGAAGCCTTCGCCAGAGTCAGCTCAGAACATGATAAAGTTCAAGCCCAATTTAACTGATTCCTTGGCAAACATTTAGCTGGAATTCTCTAACTAGTGATTCCAAACCATAGAAATACTGAAACCATAAACATAGAGAATTGTCAGAAGTCCACATAGAAAGGCAAAATTTTGGCTATAAATATTTGGAGAAAAAATGTAAAGGAGAAAAGCAAAAATTGGGGTATTTTTCTCCGTATAAAAAAAAATAGCTAATGTTTGATCCGAAGATTTGTTCAGATGAGATAAATGTTTTAACCATCTCGCATGATCTACAAAACACTGTCCTTCCCAAGGAGACAATCCAAAACGATCAGTAGAATGTTTTGTGTATAATACAACATGCTTGAAAAAACACCTAAACTTCAATGACACCTTTGTGTTTGAAATATTACTATGATACTTAAAAAACTACTTTTTTAAGAACTGGTTAGAACAACAAAATTTAAAGATCTTTTTAAAAACTAGAAACTTCAAAACCTCAAACACACTAGAATTTGCAACAAATTAAAAATCATAAACAAACTATTTTCTCAGAAAAAATTGACCCCAATTATGCAAATGTTTCTTAAAACATTTAGTTCCCTCAAGTACTCAGGTTTTGATGGATATATCCTTTCATAATATAATAATGGTACGCACCGGTGTATTCATACTTAAAATCACGGTGTAAGCAATAGTAACACTTAGAACACTATATTTAACTAGGAACAAAAGAAATTCAAAAATTTTGTTATTGAAAAATAAGAGAAACCCATTTATTTATAGAGACTAGTTTTAATAGTGTGAAATGACTTCTTGTTGTGTCTTCTCGGAAAACCACACAACCCACCACGTAAAAAAATAAATCACAACCTTACAGAAAATTCATAACTTTCCATCCAGAGTGTCAGCTCTTTTGAAAGTCGCAACTCTTCAGAAATGTCCAGAATTCTACATAAAAGTTTACAACTCTTTCAATTTCATTCACATCTTTTAGCTAACAATACTCGTGGCCATCAAATAAATTGTTGCCTTGAAGTTTCTTCTTTTTTTTATTAGATCCCCACAACACGCCATCCTAATTTGATCTCGAATCCTTTTAAACTGTTAAAATGTAAGGGGTTTCATCAGTTCATGAGAAGAATAAAAATAAGAATCTCCTATAGAAATGCCACAAACCACCAAACAGCCCGACCTCAATCAAAAATATACAACTCATTTTTTGTTTCAAATTCATAATTTTATGTTTTTAATTTGTACGTCACCCCCTATTTGTAGAAATTTTTGTTAGGTAACCACCAAAAGAGTCATGAGTGGAACCCACACTTCACACTCCTAAATGTGAGAAGAACGATTAATCCAACCCAAACATATATTTTCTTCCACTCTGATAAACTAATATCATGCGGAAGATTAAATGTTTATTACTGTATGAACCATAATCCATTAAAGTCTACTACCTGTAATTTTCAAACCTTAAAGTCATAACATTAAATGAATCTAACTTTTTCAAATACTAGTCTTAAGAGTGTTTAAGCACAAAATATATTAAATAAAATAGTTTATGTCCCAAATCTCATTACATCATGCCTGACCGAGATAATCTCCAATTATCTTTCATATGTAGCTCAACCTGGAACCTGATATGCTGGTGACTAGCTCCGGGCTGAGGGCAAGTCAAGACCCTAGTACAGTCGCTGCACTCCATAAAGAAAAACAAACAAGTAGGGCATAGAAGGAGAAACATTTACTGAGTAAGTATCATCGGCCAACACCAAATAGAAACTAATTATAAAAGATAGAGGTAAAAAGTCAAAATAGACACTTAAGTAGGTTGGCAAGCAATCAAATAACATGAACTATGACCAAAATACTAAAGTTAGAGTACCCATTAATCACAATATTCAAGCACACCATATGGGTACTCACACTCCAAAGCACACTCATTTGATAAATAGGTTCTTTGAGATTGAGTACATTCAGTTATTCAATATCGTTTTCCTTTTTTTACCAATGTCAATTGACACTCCTTACAAATTATACTGTGTCGTAACAGGACACTCCTGTCCAATATTCCGTGTCCGAACTTGATACTCCGATCCCTTAAATATCTGTTTAGAACGTGACACTCTGATCCCATACTATATATCGGAATGTTGCACTTTGATCAATAAAACTATGTCAAAACGTGACACTCAGATTTTAAATTATAAAATTCTCATTTATTATCCCCGACTTTTAATACATTAACAATATTTTATTCAAGCCTTGTTTTATTCAAACATCACTTCGATGGATAGTATCAGAACTATTAATTTGACGGTCTCAGTTTTCAGTAAATCGTGACTCAAATACAACTCAATGGCTTACAACACTATTAAGAGTCCTTTTACAAATAGAATACACTATAACTACTCCACGCCCCCAAAGAACTGAGTCAAGCAGCTAACTTCCCCCCGTGTGTATTTCCTTTACTCATGCCTTAAATTGTCTCTATTGTATGCATTATATAATAATCAGGCAAACCAATCATAGAAACTCATTTACATAACCAAATTTAAAATTTTATACAACTAATTATCAAAGTTAGTATTTCTCAATAGAAAGCCTAGAGTAAGTCTTGATTTCCCTCTCAATAATTAATCTAATTATATTTATATCATACATTATACACCAAAATTTAATTACATATACCAATAATAAAACTTTCTAATATCGAAACGTTCACCATACAAAAAATTATTACATTGAAACTAACTAAGAACGCCATTAACTTCAATCCACCAGAAGTAAAATTACAGAAGCAAGATCTACATCTACTAGACATAGTAATGATCAATATCGCCTAAAACCCTCAATTAATTATAAGTATTTATTATTGTATTTACCCAACACATTGTTGTTCCCATACTAATCAATCTTTACAGCAAGAATCATCCTATGTCCTTAACTTTAAAGAAATAAAATTTAAACATTTCTAATCATTCCTCTTAGCGAACAACGATATCTTATATAGTAAGTCCATGCTAACCTAGCCAATAACCTCAAACTTTACCATATGCCAATAACGGTCTAACATTTTTGCCCCTCTCAAATTGTCAAGAACGTACTGCCAAAGTTCAAAATTCTAACTTTTCAATGTAAACATTAGCCAAATTTCCCTTCCTAATTTTATTATAACGACCATGTACCAACTAAAAGATACATCCATTCCATCCATTCGATGTCCTATAAGAGGCACAATAGTTGTACCAAATTGGATTGTAATTTTGAAGAAACGTACCAGCATAAAGAGTCTTATTTTTTTCTACAAATATTTACTCCCTCATTATTATAAAGAGAAACTATAAAAATGTGAAAGTAACCCACTATAAGTTTTACATATATTTCCTTAACCACTAAAACTAATTAATACAATTACCCAATTACACTTCAAAATGTAGTTATGAACATTCCAAAATACTCATTAAAGTCTATCGAAAAATTTTATAAGAATAAAAAACTCTAATACTCAAAACGGCTAAATGGTTCATTACTTTCAATTTCATTCGTTAACAACGATTATTGAATTTACTCTCTTCCTAATTTAAAATAAAACAACAACTTAGTTATTATTTTAGGGTAAATTATTAAGTACTGTATTTAATAAGCAATTCCATGTAGATGGTTGTTAGCATAGTTGAACTATATTATTAGAGAAATAATATAATGAACATTTGGCCCCTACTGACTCAAAGTTATCGATTTCCTAAGAAAAACAATACTTTTTTATATGAAATTTTGGGACTATAAACATGCATATTACAACACTGGCAAAAGCGGCTATTAATTTTGGGATAGCCTCGAATGCTCCATACTAGGGATTATTCACTCTAACTAAGTAGGCAACCTTTTCTGAGGTAGCCCTTTTTGAGTTGGGGGTCAGCGCCTTCCTGAACCGTTAAACGAAGGGTGGATAATATGACTTTTCTATCATCGTAAAATAAAGGAGAACATGAAATTAACATAGAGTAAAAAAAAAAACAATAAAAATTCTTATGAATAAATGAGCATATTTACCTACTTTATGAAAAAACATCGTATAATCAGTACCATATATGTAAGGATGTGTATATCAAATAACAAGAAAGCTTTGATGAAATGATTAATCCCCCCCCCTGAGGAGATTAAAGTTACTTGAATAAAACTCGGTCCCTTGTATACTAGATGAAGATGAAAGTTTAAAATTAAAAAGAAAAAGTAAAAGTGGAAATCAAAACCGTTAAGACCTTGTGACATGTAAGGCTATCTTAAGTATTTTTTTATCTTCTTGTTAAATTTTTTATACTCTTTTCATTCATGTCTTGTTGGTGCACATACACCGCTTTACACATTCCCTTAATGAGAAATAAATAAAAGATAAAGCTAATTTTCTAGGATAAGGCATAAGCCCCCCCTAGACTATACATAAATATCAGAACACCTATCTAAACTAATTCCTATCCTATACCACCACCGCACCGACCCAAAACTCATTTTTTTTTTGTAATTTGGGTTTCAAACTTTTTACTTAAATGGCACACTGCTTACGCCATGGCAGTTGAGGTACGTGGGAGCTATTTGGATTACATGTAATTCAAAAAGGTTTATATATTTATTTTAAAAAATGTGTTCGTGGGTAATAGGACCTTAGTTTTAGTTAAGGTGTGTCATTGAGATTTGTTCATATTAGGGCAGGGTGGGGTACTTGTAATTGTCCCTAATTTTAGTATATCATAGATTTTGAATATAATAATATTGTTATGTTGATTAAATACTATTGGGGAAATGAATGGTACTTCATCTCATCTATATTTAGTGAATTTTTGGTATATAACACTCCTATATAAGAAAAATAATAAGGATAAATATTAAAGGCTATTATAAATTATTTTTATTATTATTCCTAATGTATTCTCCTAAAAATGTGAAGTAGTTAACAACATCATTGAAACAAAGGATAAATGTGAAGAGAAAAAACCCAATTAACAAATAACTTTGAAAAAAAATCACTTATTTTGAACTATAAGTAAAACTTATAACGATTTACTTAATATGAACTAAAGGAACAAATCTTAATAGTTAATTAGCTGATTAGATGAACTTTGTCACGCCCCGGGCAATCCCGGGGACGCGGACATAGAACCTAGAAAACAAGTGATCCCGAGATTACCCTATTTGCATGATCATTAGCATACTAAAGATAATAACATTAATGCAGAAGCTAAATCATAATTTAAACTTAAAATATGGGAAATAATCATATACTATATAGCTGAAATATTTGATATACTGGTTAGTTTAATACAAAAAAGTTATTAACTCAATAAAAAGCTAAAACTAACTATGTCTGAAATTAGTCTCTAAACTAATAAGAAATGCTAAGATATGCCCCAGCTGATTCTAGAACAGTCTGAAACTAAATGACTAGAAGACTGAAAAGAAATTCATGAGTATTATCCTTAGAGAATGAGGACTAACCGCTGAATTTGCTGAACTGGAGATCAAAAATCGATCTAAGCACGATTAGGATGTTGACAACCTAAACCTACATAACGAGAAGATGTAGCGCACGTATGTGTCAGTACTTGAAGCTACTGAGCATGTAGGAGAGAGCAAAGCTGAAATAAAACATAACTGAACAAGCACAAAAAGTCAGTATATACTCTGAACAAATAATACTGATTTACGAGCTAATTGATGGAAATGAACAAATTTAATACATGCTGAGAGCTTATACTAACTGATCTTGTAAATATGGTCATGATTAGAGAGTGTGAACTTGAAGTATGGGAGTTACTAATAACCGATAATAAAACCACATGACGGAAATGTGGAGTACGATGTATACTCCCCATCGAACAGACCTAATATATCCTTCTAGAGGTATAAAAAGCAGCAGGCGTGATCACTAGCTAATTTCCCAAAGAGGGGACTTCAACCTACTTTTCTAGTAGTTTGAGACTAATGGGTATGCTGAAAAACCTAGTCCACTCAGTATAATGCTATTCCAATGATTATGTAAATTAATCTGATATGACTGAGTTCTGTAAATACAAGATACCTCAAAACTGAATATGCAAACTTCGAATGGCACCAAATTAATTTGATAATGATGCAATAATAATGAGACATATGTATATCTTAAGTAATTGAAATATCTTACCTACATGTGTAATCAAGAGTAATAAATGCATATCTAGATCTGAATTCATGCAATAATTAGAGTAATAAACATGATAATCCTGATTTGGAACATATAACTAATAAATTCATGAGGTTATGTAAAAGTCTAGAAACCCTAGGTCTAATCATGATATGTAAATAAAGAATCTGACAGAAAATTAGGGATCTAATGGATGAAAGAAACCCACATATCTAGTGATGAAATTCACGAAGGATCACTTTGATTTCAGGGCTGGACCTGCGGGAACCTTGTTGCATTCTTCAACAAGAGTTTTTGACATCTTTTTCCTCTCTTGCTTCTAATTTTCTATGTTTTGAATAATGATATGACTTAGGTAAGTTTTAGTTGTATTTCTAGGCTTAAACTGACTAAAAAATCATACGATTGAAAGGGTCGAACGCCGTTTTCTTTAGGGTTTAAAAAACAATGTGGTTAAAAGACCAAAAGACCCCCGAGTTAATTTATGTCCAACCACACACCACCTGGACTGAACGGTCCTCATTCAACCGACGGCCTACTGTTTGAGTCCATAGGTTGGTCTGTTCGCAAACCTTTACTAGATCGAGCATAACGTTTTACCTCGGAGTCTGATTTCGCATGGTTGGTAGCTTGTAAAGTAATTAAATTTAATCCATCTATTGGTATTCAGGTGATAGAGAAATTTCATTTTTTTGCTAAGATTTTGATAATTTGAAAGTTTTTTACCCAACCCATTTCCCGCCCTAAGATAACTACAATTCACCATGTACTTTCAGACTACAGACCATAGATGAATGAAGGCTGCTGGCAATCGTGGTCATGATCGTGGGTCAAATGGAGTGTTGATCGCCTGACAGAGAATACGTACCGTAGGTCCTTCCGTCGTTCAACACTTTGTCATATTTTTTGGGCTTCAGACTCAAACGACAGATGTGAAAAACGGATCTAGGGTCAGGCTATGGTTCGTTGATTGCACCTGCAAAATTCTAAAAAGCTAATATTTGGCGTGTTTTTGAAACGGAGTGTTAAATCATTTCCCCCTTGGGAACATTCGTCCTCGAATGAAAACTAAACTAGCTAAAATATAGGGAGAGAGATGCAATCTCTATTACTAAACACTTGGAACGGACTTTCTGACTGAACTTAGTTCTAAGAACATGCAAATACGCTTAAAATTCAAGTACAAATGGAGGGAACATTACTCTATGACTGAAGTTATGCATGACTAGAAAACTGAAGAGAAACTATTACCTCAAGCTGGAGTGGGATCGGAAGGAAAGAGGTGAGTATACATGGCTTTGGTGGCTGCTTCTGCTTCCCAAGTATCTCCTTCTACGGAGTGACTCCTCCACAAAACCTTTACTGCAGCGACTTCTTTATCTCTCAACCTTCTAATCGACGGGTCAATAATTCAATGGTACAATCCCATAAGAAAGACTATTATCTTTCCTGTCACACTCTCTAAGTCCTACAAGGTTGGGTAAACCCACCACTTCTTCAAGAGCGAGATGTTGAAGATCGGATGCACTGCTGCTAAATCTTCTAGTAAACTCTATCTTATATCCACCTTGTTAATCTTGTTCCATATCTTGTAAAGGACTACCTATTTGAAAACTGAGCTTCCCTGTTCTTCCAAATCTCGTCCCCCACCCTTTTCATAGTTACAATTTTTAGAAAAAACTCAATCAATCACCTTGGAAGCTTTAGTTCCTTCTCCTTACATCTGTCAAAGATTTTTGAACGACGTCGGGTTGTCTTAAGTCTTCCCTCTAAGGAGTTTTTCACTTTCCCTCATAAGCATAAAGGACTGAACCTAAAGGACTGAACCTCGCCCTATTAAAGCAGCTTCACCATCTTTAAACCAATCAACATGAAATCTACGTCTACGCCGATACAAATCATCATAAGGGGCTATTTGAATGCTGGAATGGTAATTATTATTATAGGTGAACTCAATCATAGGAAGCTTATCATACCAAATACCCTTGAAATACCAGGTCTGATGAAGCCCTTAGCTTGAAGGTCTTTCAACTACTCTTTCAATTCATTAAGCTCTACTGGAGTCATTCTCTAAGTAGGAATAGAAAAAGGTTGGGTATCTTATGGAAACACTTTTTGAACTCATTGATTACTAGAACTCACTCAAGAGTTCTGGTTTCAGATTTGGAATATTTAACCCAAACTAGATGATCGAGATAACCCTTAAAGATCATCTTTATAGCATTAGGTACGAACTGTATCAACCCTAGGCGCTAAGGCTACTATAACAGAGTGGCACCCCTAAAACTCATTCTAAGTTGGTTCTTCTAGAAACTTAAAACGAAACAATGCTATTTCTACAATCGCTTAGTCATAAAATAGGATTTAAACAATCCATGCCTAGAATTACATCGATGTCTACCATTTCTAACTCTACAACATCTGCTGATGTGACTTTCTGATATACTATGACAGGGCAATTTCTGTATACCTATCTAGCTATAATTGGTTCACCAACTGATGTAGAGACTGAAGAAGGTTCTTAAAGAGTTTCTGGACTAACATTGAATTAGACTGCGATGTAAGGAGTTACAAAGGAAATAGTCTCCCCTAGATATAAAAATGCATAAACATCAAGGTCGAAAACTAGTAGCTTACTAGTAACTACATCAGGAGAACCTTCCTGATCCCAGCGAGCCTGAAGAGCATACAACCTGTTTTGGCGCTGACCGCCACCTGTACCAGATGAGCTATCCTACTTATTTAGGCGACTTTCTTGTGCTACTAAAGTTTTATACTGAGCTCTACCATTACCATCTCCTTGACCCTTTCTAGAAGGACAATCCCTCGACCTGTGACCAGACTAGCCCCACCCAAAGCATCCTTCTTTTCCTGCGAGTCACTCTCCAGGATGGTTCTTACAACACTTAGGACAAGTGGGGTATGACTTGGTCCTGAAATACTTCCTTGAGACTTAGACCCTTCTGGTCATATCTGTTCTTTGATGATGGAACGCAAGCTGACATAGGGGCTGATCTAAAAGTTTCTGCTGATTGTTATAGCGATTTTTTCACCACTCGTTTCTGTTGATAATAGACATAGTTCCCATTCCTAACCTTCTATTCTCAATGGGCGTTTCCCCAAAGCTCTCATTCTTAAACCTGCTGACCATTGAGTCATAAGCGATGTTTTGTTCATATATCCTAGTAACATATCATTTATGCATCACACGCGTCACTTTACAAAATCCGACACTCAATAGAAAAACATATCATCGAGCCCTGGAGTCAATTTCACGTGAAATTATGCATACTTGGAGAGTTGGTTAAACTTGATCCCATACTCTTGGACCTTCATGTTTCCCTGCCTTAGTTATGAATTCCACGGTTTTGCTTCTCTTAACTTTATTGGGAAATACTTGTCCAGAAAGGTATCACTAAAGCAATCCCTATTAATAGAGCTACATTTGCACCTCTATTCTCCTTCCACAGAGTGTACATGATATGAGCCACATCTTTTAGCTTGTATGATGCCAACTAAACCCGATCATTCCTAGAAACCTACATCACCTAGAAGATCTTCTTGATCTCATCTAAATTTTTTTGGGGATCCTCATTAATTTACGATCCTAAGAACTCAGGAGGATTCATCCTAACAAGTCACAGACCCTTGATATTGCTGATCCACCAATTGCATTCACAGAAGCATGAACCCAATTGTTCTTGTTGGTGAAACGCTGAGCTAACACGACAGTGAAGATTTTCTAAAACACATTATAGCTTCCATCACATTAGATGTGGCGCACTTCACACCCATTAAAAGGTCTACTTAGTGCGTCTTTTTATACATCCTTGGACTCTTAAGCCTAGTGCTCTAATACCAATTTTTTTCACGCACCGAGCTACCACCCCCTTAGACTCGACACGGAAAAAACCGAAAAGAAAAAAAAAAAACGGAAAAAAAAAAACCTAGGACCACACTTGATCCAGCTAACCCCAACAGACATGATCAATGAGCATACTAAAGATAATAACTGAATGCGGAAGCCTAATCGTACCTTAAACTGAAAAGATGGGCAATAAACTCCACGCAACACCCCAACGGGGCTCAATCAGTGCCGGTGGTGTGGCTCCCCCCACCCTCCCCCTTCCCTCCCCTCACCCCCTCCCCTCCCCCTACCCCCCACTCCCCTCCCCACCCAACCCCCCCCCCCCCCTCCACCTACCTCCCCCCCCCCTCCCCCCCCCCCACCCCTCTCCACTCCTCCCCTCCCCCCCCCTCCCCCCCCCTCCCCCCTCCCCCGCTTCCCTCTTTCTCTCGTGCTGCGTTCTCCTACCCCCTTACCCACTTTTCTTCTCCCCCCTCCGTTTGCCCTCCCCCTGTTTGAAATTAGCCTCTAAACTGATAAGAAATAATTTGGGACGTGTCCTAGCAAGTTTAGAAAAAGTTAACTTGCTAAAGGACTCAAAACTTAGATGTCCGTACGGGCCGTGGTCTGGATACGGTCCACATCGATGGTTAAGGTTTATGCACTTGTAGATTTCTGAAAGCATATTTTTTTGTTTGTTTGATCACGGGATGTTACATTGTTTTTGTAAAAGGTCAAATTAATCAAGACAATTGATAAATTATATCTTGATTTTTAAATTTCGACTATAAAAGTAGACATTTAACAAAAGTAAAGTTTAAATGGTCAAAGTCATACATATTTATCGATATTATTTTTTTTCTACCCAAACTATCACCATATATGGATTAAAACACTATCATTTAATAATGATTACATCAGCTTGCACCCCTAATTTTTATACATCATATCTATATATTATAACTAATTATATATATATTTACTTATTTTAAATATATAAGAGACTCCTAGTTCCACTAGACGTGGCACAACCACAAAAAAAAAAAAAGACCATGCCCTTTAATTTTTTATTTCAAAATGAGTCTCCCCTTATAACTTCTTCTTCTGCATAGTTAAGTTAATATTTGACGTCCTCCCTCCTCCTCCACCTCCCCCCCCTCCCCTCCCCCTCCTCCCCTCCCCCTCCCTCCTCCAACTCCCCTCCTCCCCCTCCCCCCTCCACCTCCTCCTACTCCCCCTCCCCCTCACCCCCTCCCCTCCCC
>JAKWJA010001922.1:0-18143 GCA_027704765.1 Solanum habrochaites | reverse complement strand
GCACCTGATCAGACGAGTCAGGCATAGCCTGCCATCTATCCCTTAGACAACACATACAATTAGAAACGACTTTGGGAGTGCATGACTGCGATGAATTTTTTTACATCACACAAAGTCGAAAGGAACATCTGGCATGCATGCCATCAGTGCCCTTTTACTGCACAACGAATGGACAAAAAAGAGGGCATGGCATCCCATATCGCCCTTGACACACAAAGGTCAGACGAATTTCGGGCGTTGCATGTCCGTTAGTTCTTGGACAAACACACACAGTTCGGAACGACAGTAGGCATGACCTGCCATCAAAGTCCTTGGAAACACAACGGTCGGACGGACTTGGGCGTGGCATGCCATCATGACCCTTGGACAAGACACACAGTCGGACAACGGAAGGTGTGGCATTTTACCTTTCTAGCCATTAGACTGCACTAACAAGGACGATGTTGTTGTGGCATGACAACTTATTGCAATGAAAGCACACACCGGTGGGAGGACATCGGGCGTGGTATGCTAGTTATGGCCCTTGGAAAGCACCACCACGACCAGATGACGTCGGGCGTGGCCATGTTTGCCCATAGTAGCCCTGACAACACACACGGTGGAAGATGTTAGGCGTGGCATGTCATCATAGCCCGATTGAACAACATACACGGCTCCTCGGTCGACATCGGGCAGGACATGCTATCATTTCCCAGGACGATACATTATGACAGATGACGACATGCGTGCCATTGAAAATTCATCACCATCGGAAAGCATACTATAAGATTGACATCGATTTAATGCCATCATCGCTCTTGTAATGTACAACTGAATGTATATTGTCGGGCGTGGCCTTCCTCATTACCTGTGGAAAGTAGAACATGGTTGGGCAACGTCGAGTGCATGCAATCATCTTCCTTGGACAGCACAAACGGTCGGAAGATGTCGTACGCTGCATGCATCATAGCTGGACAACAATATAGTTTGAACGACTTTTGGCAGGGTTGAATATCACCATAGCCATGGGCATTTACACGATTGATCGATCGGACTTGGCATGCCATCATCTTCCTTGGACTACACACATAGACCGGACCAATGTTAGATGTGTGCATTTTTTTCATCATCGCCTTTTGGAAAGCACACACAGTCGAACGACGTCGGGGTGGGCATGCCATCATGGCCCCTAGGTACATCACACATAGTTAAGAACGATCGTCGGGTGTGACATGCCATTATATTCTTTAGACTCCACACACGGTGGGAAACGTTGCGTGGCATGCCGAAGTAGAACTTGACAACACACACGGTTCGACGACGTAGGCATAGCATGTCATCATAGCCCCCCCTGCTTGGACAACACACCACGGTTGGACGAAGTCGAGTATGCGCATGCAACATTGCCTTTGCGAGTACACACACGGACAGTCGATGTTCGACGTGGCATGGTTTTTTTTTCATGCTACTTAACTATAAACACGGTTGGACGACGTCGGGAGTGGCATGCCATTGTGCCTTTGACAGTACACAGATCAGACGACGTCGGGGTGGCATGTTTTGATAGCCATTGGAAGCACTCACAATCAGACAACGTGGGGTTCCATACTATCATACCCTTGGAGAGCACAACGATAGCGACCTTAAGCATGGCATCGCATAGCGGAGCCCTGCACAACACACACATTGGAACGACATCGGGCGTGGCATGCAATCATCGCCATTATACCACCCACGACGAACGGTGGCGTGACATCCATCAAAGTTTTTGAAAAACACAAAGGCGGATAGACATCAAGGTGTGGCATGCCTATCATACCTTTGGAAAGGACACACTCGGACGACAATCGTCGTGGTTATTGTCAGCCTTTCTATCCTTAGACTGCACACACAGATACACGAGGTTTGGCATGGCATGCAATCAGTGGACATAAAGCAATCACACACGATTCCAACGACATCGGGCTTGGTATGCCATCATGGACCTTGGAAAGCACACACGGTTAGGATGAAGTCTAGAGCGGGCATACACCTATAGCCCTTGGACAACAAACCGGTATTGCGACCACGTTAGGGTGGCATGTCATATAGCCCTAAACAAACATACACAATCGATCGACGTCGGGCATGGTTTATACGAGCCATTTCCCTCTGAATGCAAACAAAGACGGCTGACGTCAGGCTGGCATGCCATTATCACCTTTGGGACCGAAAGCACACAGGGTGGGACGAACGATCAGGCGTGACGTGCCCTATCATCGTTGGAAAGAACACAAGCTCAAGGCGAAGTAAGTAGGCGTGTGGCATACCTGCTCACCCTTGACAACACACACGTTCGAATGATGTTCGGTGTTGCATGCCATCATAGCCCATGGAAAGCACACGGTCGGTCAACGTTAGACGCGCCATGCAATCGTTGCCCTTGGACTGCACACAAAGACGAACAAAGACATTGTGGAATGCAATAATCTCCCTTAAACACCACACAAGGTTAGATGACTTCGGTGTTCGCATGCAACCAATGCCCTTGGACAATATTAAAGGTCACATAGTCGAATATGGCATTTCATAATAGACATTGGATAAGACACATGGACGAACGACGTCAGTCGTGGAATGCCATCATTGCCCTTGTATTTCACACACAAATGAACAATGTCGGGCGTGGCATAAGATCATCGTCCTTTGACGCACCAAACGGTTTAGGCCTACGAGAGTTGATAGCATCGCAATAATCGCCTTAGGACAACACACACAATCAAAGGACATCGGGCATCGCATGCCATCATCGTCTTTGGACTGCAAACAAAAACAGGCTTTGTTGGTTGTGGCATGCGATCATAGACCTTGGAAAACACACACGGTCGGACGATTTTGGGATTTCATGACATCATAGACCATAAAAAGCACACAAAGTTGGACGATGTCGGGCAAGGCATGCTATTATGGCCCTTGGACTGCACACATGGACAGAAAAAGTCGATCGTTTCATGCCCGCGTAGACCTTTGACGAAACACAATGTCGGACGACTCAGTAGTGAGATTCCATCAAATCCATTGAACAACACATACGGTCGAATGGCGTCGGGCGTGGCTACATCATGGTGTTTGGACAGGACACACGGTCGGACGATGTCATGCGTGGCATGCCATCTTCCCTTGAATACGCACACGACGGTCAGAGACATGAACATGGAATCCTTACCACTGGCCCTTGGACAGCAATAGGTCCTTAAGATTACGGCCGTGGCATGGACATCATAGCCTTTGGACAAAAAAAAAAAAAGTACAACACGATCGAGAGATGTGAAAGTCGGGGTGGCATGCCATCATGGACCTTCACATCACAACGGTCAGACGACATCGAGTGTGGAATACAGCATAGCCGTTTGAAACACACACTTCGGATGACATCGGGCGTGGCATGCAATCATAGCCCATGAAAAGACCACATGGTCGAACAATATCTTGCGTGATGTCATCATAGCAATTGGAAAACACACACGGTCAAAAGCCACCGGTAGTTGCATTTTTTTTTTGCCAGCCATTGCTTGTACTTACACACACCCAATTAACAATATCGAGCGTGGCATTGCATCACAGCCTACAAGCACACATGCTCGAACTTTGTCGTCGCCCTGGAGTGACACACAGTTCGAACAAACACGGTCTTTTCTGCGATACCTATTCCCTTGGATTGCACGCACGATCGGACGATGTTGGAATACATGCCATCATCGCCCATTGATTCCACACACAGATGGACTTTGTCGGGTTGCATTGACATTACGCCTTTAAAAGCCCACATGGTAATGACGATGGTCGTGATTGCAGCCATCATCCCCCATTGGACTCCACACAGGCTCGCACAAGTCGATCGGTTTGGAAATTCCAGACATAACATTCCGACAACAACATAAGTCGTATGACATCCAGTAGTTGCATGCCATTCATGCGCTGTTACTGCACACACAAATGAATGATGTCGGGCGTGGCATTCCATTATCTCTCTTGGACAGTTCACATGGTTGAACAACTCTCAAAGCATGGATTCAATTATCGCCTTTGAGACAACACAACAACAGAGGACATCGGGCATCGCAGCCATTCATGTCTTTGGACTGCAAACAAAAACAGGTTGGTTATGTGGTTGTGGCATGCGATCATTAAAGACCTTGGAAAACACACTGGTCGGACGATTTCAAGTTCATGAATTTCATAGACCTTTAAAAAGCACACAAAGGTCGGACAATGTCAGGCGAGGGCATGCTTATTAGGCCCTTGGACAAAACACACATGGCCAGAAAAAGACGGTCATTTCATGCTCGGGTAGACCTTTGACGAAACACAAGGTCGGACGACTCAGACGTGAGATTCCATAAAATTTTTTGAACAACACATATTGTCGGATGGCGTTGGGCGTGGCAGCCATCATGGTCTTTGGAAAGGACACACGGTCGGACGATGTCATGCGTGGCATATCATTCTATCCCTTGAATAGCACACACGGTCAGATGGCATTGATCATGGCATCCTACCATGGCCCTTGGATAGCACATACTGTCATACGATGTCGGCCGTGGCATGAAATCATAGACTTTTGAAAGTACACACGGTCGGGATGAAGTCGGGCGTGGCATGCCATCATGGACTTTAGACATCACACACGGTCAGGCGACACGAGTGTGGCATGCATGTATAGCCATTGAAACACACACTTTCGATGATGATCGGGCGTGGCCTTGCAATCATTAAGACCGTGAAAAGAACACAGCGGTCGAACAATATCTTGGTTTGGCATGTTAATCATAGCCAGTGGGACAAACACACACAGTTAAAAGCCACCGGTCGTGGCCAGGGCACATTGCCTTTGTAATAACACACAAAGATATGAACAATATCAATGTGGCATGCAACACCGCCCTTTGAAAGCACCTCCACACATTGCTGAACATTGTCGTCGCCCTTGGAGTGCACACCATAGTTCGAACGACATCGGGCTTTTTTACCACTAAGTCCCATGGACTTGAAGGCACGAGCGGACGATGTTGGAAATAGAATGCCATCATCGCCCATTGACTCACACCACAGATGGACTTTTTCGCGCGTAACAATGCCATTATCACTTTAGAAAGCCCACATGGTATGAAGTGTCGTGATTCATGCCATCACTCACCTTGGACTGCACCACATGCTCGAAACACGACTCGGTTGTGAATGCCAGGAGTAACCGTGGACAAAACACACGGTCAGACACGTGTGTCGTGGAATGTCATATAGCACTTGGACAACACATAATGTGTACGACATCCGCAGTTGGTATGCCATCATTGCGCTCTTGTACTGCAACAACACAAATGAATGATGTCGGGGCACATTGGCATTCCAATATCGCGGTCGCGCCTCATTTTAGCGGGGGAAAACGGGGGTTTTGTGCACGACATTTTCCCTAACAAACTCTTTTGGGGATTTTTGAGTTTTGGAGTCGCCACCTAACGAATAAGGAACTAGGGCACGTATTCCTAAACCTAACTAAGTCTAATAAGGTCAACGGGCAGAGATAGGGTAAGGTTAAAATTACCTCGAGGGGAAGGTGTTAGGCATCCCTCGAGATCCACAGTGTGGGTCCCGGCTCGTTATCTCATGCAATCTATGTGGGGGTAAAGTAGCATCAAGTGGTTTAATTTATTTAAGGTTTATTTAATCTTACTAAGTGATAACAAATATAAAACAATTAATACTAATGATTTAAGCATGCAACGCTAGGTGATGGCAATCAATAACATAAAACAATCAAGTTTTATTTAAGCATGCGACTAGTTATAACAAAATGTATAAATATTAAACAATTCAATATGTGAGGAAGTAGAAGGTTTTTGAAAATAAGCAAGTTTTGAATATGATTTTTTATTTTAACAAAATGTTGTTTCTTTTTATTTGAGGCCGGTATAAAAAAATAGTTATGTTTTTTTCGAAAAAATGATTTAAAAGATTTAGTTCCTACACGGTAGCACATAAACATTACCATATCAATGCACATAATTCTTTTGAAATCATGGGTAGGTGGTACTTCCGAGGATGGCGTCTTCCGGGTTTTTAAAAATTGGAACTAGACCTCGTAGTTCTTTGAACTTGTCCCACTAACGATAGGTTAGGGGAGATAGTGCTTATAATTTATTGTCAAAATAAACAATGTCAAAATCAATCCAAAACTTTTAAAGGAAGATTTGAATAATGACTTTTTAAGAAAAATTACAAGGTTTTGATATACAAAAATTTTTAAAGCCAAGTTTAAATGCATTTAATGAAATGATTTCTAATGTAGTATTATTTTAAGAAAATAACATATGGCAAGGAATGGAGGAAAATCTTCAAAAAAACGAATAATGGGATTACTCATGAAATAATAGTAACTAATTTTAGGGGGAGGGGCACGAATATGCCCCCCCCCCCCCCCCAACAAGTTCTATTTTTTGTGGATTGTTACGAGTTTATGTAAACAAGCCTATAGACATGATTTCTAGGTGTTCAAAAATAAATATATAGCCAATTTTGTCAATTTAATGGTAGAAACAATTAAAACTTAGACATGGTTCTACATGACAAGATAATGCTAAAATTATAACATTATTTAAAACACCTAATCGGACTATAAATTACTATGCACTTTGCTTTTTAACATTAACGGAATCAGTTGTATTATTTTTAGACTGTATTAACAAAGTGTCAAGCAAATTAAACAAATTGAATTAGATTATACACCTATAAACATTAAATCGAGGTGTGAAGACAAACCTATAGGCCTTGATTTCTAATTATAAGAACAAATAAGCATATAAATCCCCCTCCCCTAGACGACCCCCAAATTAAAATTATTATATGATCTTTAGGGTTACAACGTTACAACATTCGCATAAAATAAAATAGCAAAAAAAATTAAAATATAAAGATATATAATATACATTCAAACAAATAAATAAATCCTTTTAAGGTAATCTTCAACTTTGAACTTCCAAATATGGAAACCTGTCAAAGTAATTTAACTAACCTACACCCAGTAATCACACTTGGAGTTAAGGTGAGACAATAGCAATAGTTTAATGACCGAATTCTACATACAAAAACAATAGCTTACACAAAATGTTGAAGGTAAAGATAGTGTGAATGTTAATAATACTAACCCGTTAAGCAAAACGAATTGATTCAACCTTTACTCGAACAAAGTAATAAGATAGCAAAGAAGAACCCTTGAATAATTACCGGAATATTAATGTTTTGTTAAGTAGCAAGAGAGCAAATGAAAGAAGGGAGAATGGTGAGAGAGTTTTGTGATTGAGAGTGAATGAATGTGTGAGTTCATGAATAAAAGGGTCTTATTTATATAGCAAAGAAGGGAAAACAAATAAGGAAAAATAATATTTAAAGGAATCAATGAAATATATTGTTTTCCTTATTATAAAAGAGGATCAAATCAGAAAAATTTTAAAATATTTCATTACCAAATATAAACAAGTAAGAATAAAAATTTGAAATAAAATTTATTTTTCTTTAAATAAAAGAAGTTAAAATCAGATTTAATTTATTTTACCAAAATATGAGCAACCAAATCACACACTATCCGGAAAAGAAATAATAGGGCAAACATTTAACCTAAAAAATAGATTACCATTAACTAAATATGTAAAGAATCAATCTAGGCAAACATTAACGGAAAAGAAATCAACTAATATTTCTCATTTTAAAGAGCTAAATGCAAATAAAAAATAAAAAAAAATAAAAAATCTTCAGATGAGTAATATTTTTTTACAAAAAAAAACACGTAAGAAACGTTCTTATTTTCATCTTAATCACATGAGCAAAGATTTATCCATCACAGTAGAAGTTTCTAACATGTAGGCAAAAAGGAAAAATCAATCGTAATATCAATAACATACTTACGAGATTATCATTCAAGAAATCAAATATACTCAAAAAAAATTTATAATGACATTGCTCATTATCAAATAATTACCTTTCATAAGCAGCTAAATTCACCCAATTAACATTTAGAGGCGAAAATATGCAAGGTTCCAACCAACTTAAGATTTGAGCATTAGAAAAAATTAACACAAATTAAAAAAAAATCAAATAATTTATCAATCCCCAAAAATTAACTATTACGGAATCAATGGCATATTTTAAACACCAAAGTTATAATAAGCATATTATGTTGGGAATAAGAAAAATTGATGAAAACCCAAACGGAGAGAATTGGATAGACAAAGTAATAATGGAGTATATTTTTATAAAGAGATACCAAAAGATGGATCTGAAGAGAATTCAAAGCCGAATTTTGCCCTTCGCCGGAGGTCCGATTCATGTTGTTGGGTTTGTCCGTTTGTCGGCGTTGCTGGCCGTCGTTTTCTTCACTAAAGTTTGTTACTGCTGTTGTTTCTTGCGCGGAGGGGCTGAGTTGGTTTCTCGCTATTCGCCGGAGAGAGGCGGAGAAGAGGAGAGGAGAGACGGGCGGCGCCTGGGCTGCTGGCAGTGGCTGTTATGGCTTTGCCTGCGCTTGGCCTGGCTGGCACCTCAGCTGCTGGTCTCGCAGCAGCTTCCTTTGTCGGGGAAAAAGGGAAAGGAGGAAAAGAGAGGGAGGAGAAGAGTAAAACGAGCGAGGAAACGATATGGGGAGAAGGAGAGGGAAGGGGAGAACAGCGAGAAGGAGATAAGGGGGAAGAGAAGGGAAACGACGGCGGCTGGAGAGACAGCGGCTGGAGAGGAGGAGGAAGGAAGGGCGAAGCGCCTCTGGACGCTCGCAAAGAAAAAATGGAGAAGATGGGGCTGGCGGCTGGGGAAGAGGAAAAAAAAAAGGAAGAATGGGAAAAATTTTTCGGTTTAGTTAATTTGGATAGATTAAAAAAGGATTTGTCTAAAGCCGGATCTAATTTGAAATGAAGGGCAAAGATTAGATCCTTAGGAATGATTTAAGATGGATTGGATGATATTAAAAAATATGAAAAATTAAAATCAAATTGGTTTGAGGAGTGGAATGGCTTGGAATTGCAATTAGATTGGCTAGAATGAAATGAAAGAGGGCATGTTGTAATAAAATTTTAATTGAAGTGGCTAGTAGAATTGAATGAAATTATGATAGAATAGGATAGGATAGGATAGACACATTTAAAATTTAAGAAAGTGTAGGGAATTACTATTTAATTAAAAGTTAGCTACATATATTAAAAATCATTGAAATTTTCAAATATTTGGGATTTCCTTAATAATTTTAAAATAATTTTAAAATATTTACGCTATTTTATAAAGTAAAACAACTAAAGAAATATAATTTCAAGCAAAGTCGGCTCTAAATCTTAAAAATTCTAAATTTTAAATACGTAATTTAATTGAATAGTATTCATAACCTCTAAAAATGGTCAAAGGGCCGTCAAGAATGGGTGTTCAACAGCTGCCCATTGGTTGATTAAGAATGGAAAAAGAATGAATTTGTCAGGCAACCAACGTTGACTTAGTAGCCGATTTTGTCGACGACGAGAGATGTCAGTGGGATAATTGAAACGAATAGGAGTTTAAAAAGGGGTAAGAACCGAGCTTGGGTTTTAAGCGCCTAAATCTCTGGTATACGAGACAGTCGTGGTAGAGTTCTAGATTCAAGAGCAAATTGAAATCTTAAAAGTTGAATGATGGAAAGAGCGCTAAGGTATTTGAAATACACGATATCGGCTTGATGGATAAGTTAGAGTAGCTAGAAAAGAGAGATAGATGGCTAAAAGAGCATGACAGAGAAAGAAGCAGAATGATAGAGTGAGGATACGGGATTTGAGCAAGGGTTCGGAGTATGAAAAGCGAAGAATTAGAGGTCATTGTTGTGATAGAAGGATTAGCGTGATATGTGTAGAATCACTTAAAAGGTGCGATCGATCATATCTGTTTGAGAGTACTGCAGCCTTGATAGGTCTGTAATTCTGGAAGGATTGGAATCCATCTTTCAAGCATGACGTCAAACTCCAAAAGATTTGATACTGTGATGAAGCTATAATAATATAGACGAAAATATTAGTTATGGAGAGTCTAAACGTCATTGTAAGGCGGACGAGCTAAGTGTCCGTTTTAAGGCGGACAGCCTGAATGAATATTGATAAAAGCGAACAAACTATCTTAAAAGCGACGAACATAAATGTCCTATGAGGCGGACAAGCCTTAATGTTCCCTTTAAGGTGGACGGCCTAAATGTCCTTATAAGATGGACAAAAACCTAAATGGCATATTTAGGCGGACGAGCCTAACTGTCCAGTGTAAGGCGGACGAGCTTGTCTTAGATGTCGTAGTGTAAGGCGGACGAGCCTAGATGTCCACATTGTCAGGCGGACGAAAACATAGATGTCACATTGTTAAGGCGGACGAGCTTAGATGTCGTATGTCAGGCGGACGACCTAGATGTTACATTGTTAAGGCGGACGAACTAGATGTCAACAATTGTAAGGCGACGAGCCTAGGTGTCGATTGTAAAAAAGGCGGACGAGCCTAATTGTCGCAATTGTAAGCCGACGAGCCTAGATGAGAGACAGTAAGTTCAGTGGCGAGTGAATCGAAGATATCTTCATGGTAAGCCTGAATGATAGATGAGTAGCCGAAAACGATGGGCGAGTAGCCAAGAATTTGTCGGAAGCATTCTCGTTTGTAACAAACCCGTAACAACGTTCAAACACGGCGCCTTTGTCATGTGATCTGCACATCTGTTGTAAACTTGTAAATAGCTTACAGAGAAGTAACTAGAACATTATATATGTAAACATGATTGCAATTCCCATGTTGACCATGAATGTTTTTTTTTGCCCCTTTAAGACCGAGGCAAAATGACAGTCTAGGCTATGATTGTATAGGGCCTGATATGCAGGTGTGGATCTCAGGTCATGAAAATGTTGTATGTAGGCCATGAAAATGACGTGCTTTAGACTAGGACACTTCGGATTATGAAGACGAAAATTAAACCCTCGGCCATGACATTGATATGGTGTGGTCCGCAGGCCATGAGGATGATCCTTTAGACTATGATATATTAGGGACATGGTTAAGCGTAATAAAATAAGTCTCAGGCCCATGACATGAAGTCCCGGCAGGCCATGAAAGATGACGCCTTTGGGAAGGATGCGCCTTTGAAATAAATAATGAGTAAAGAGAGCGTATCTGTTTTTGGACCATCTGTTGATACTCTTGTGACTTGATTTGATTCGGGGCGCATGTAAACTTCGAGCACGATGAAATCTTGAGCTTATGCAAACTTCGAGCACAAGGCAGTCTCGGGCACAATGCGAATATCGAGCACATGCAATGAGGCAATGTCTTCGGGCAAATGCAATAGCGAGGCACAATGCAATGATGCAATTCTTCGGGCCTAATGTTAAATAGCGAGCACATGCAGTACTCGAGCATATGTAATGTCTGCATTTCTTCGGCACATAAAATATCGAGCGAATGCAATAGGCCAATTCTTCGAGCATAAGTCAAAATTGGGGGGAATATGCGATGACTGTATTTCTCGGGCCACATGAAAATCGAAGGCACATGCAATGAGCATTTCGGAATTTCTCAGGCAGTAATATAATTGATTGTAGTTCTTTGCGCATAGTGTGATATCAGGCGTATAGTGCCAAATGATGACATATCGGGCACAATGTAATTTGTCAGCACAAGAAGTTTCTTGAGGGCATACAGTAGCTTGGGCGTCCGCCTATGTGGAAGGCATCGAGTGTCATATGTCGGATGCTAAAATGTGGCGATGTTGATTGTTGCGGTTGCCTTGGTGTATGTACCTGTTATTTTCTACATTCAAAGAAAAATAGTGAGTTTTTAAAGGGGGGGAAGGTTGACTGTATCCATGATTTGGCGCAGCGTGCTCCTTTGGCTTGCATCCACACCTCTTCGCGCGGTTCTGTTTTTTTTTCCATAAAAAAGGGGGAAAGGAAAGAAAGAAAAAAATAATAATAATAAAAATAAAAATAAAATAAATAAATAAAATAAAATAAAAAAACTTTGAAAGATTTTGAAATATCGTTTTAATTAAAGTGATGCGACATCTTTGACATGGCATGGGTTGAGGACTTACAAATATGATCAAATGTGGAGCTATCATTTTAATCTTCGTTGTTCAGCTGGCATGCTTGTTGAGAAGAAACTTTTGGTGAAATTTTGAAAGTTACTCAAAAATTTCATGCACCCAGTATATGAGAGTGCCAAGGAGAAATCTTGATGGAATTTTGACGATCCTCTCAAAAATGTGCCCCAGTTTATCAATAGAAAGGGGGGAAATGAAAGTTTAAGTTTTATTTCATAATAAGGGACCGAAAACCCATAGGGCGCCTACGTAATCCCCTCTTAAAGGGAATCAGGTCTGACAGTTCGTTCAAATTACAAAAGCATGAATCAATCTCTAGAGTAATACTTTTCACAAAATCTGAATGGATAGGTTGGCCCCAAACTTCTCCATCCATTTCTGCCAAGGAGAGGAGCTCGCCTGTCAAAAACTCGAGAGGACTATGTACGGACCGTGCCAATTTTGGTGAAAATTTTTACCCTTTGCCTAGTCTGATTTGGAAAAATCCGCTTCAAAAACCAGTTTGCCCATGTGAGGAAAAATGTCTGGGTTTAACTTCTGTGAAGGTATGCCTTTCTATTCTGATAGAGCCTGACATGACCCAAATGGCGTTAATTCTTCTTACATCTATTAAGGCCAAATTCTCGGCCCGACCTGTATCAATCAGCATCACTCAACTTCGCTTCTTGGATGACTTAGGAGGGTATCTCACTTCGGCGGTATCACAGCTCAGTGCCGTATACGAAGAACAGAAGTAAAGGTGTGGCCCTGTGGTATCTTCTGATTGTGGTACGACAGACCCAGCAAATGCGAAAGGTAGCTTTTCCTGCAAGTGTTTGTGATTACGATCATCTTGGCAATATCCTTTTGATGTTTTGTTTGACGCCTCAACAGCCCCATTCATCGTGGCCTGTTGCTGATAGAGTTTCGATGACTGATCTGAACTTCTCACACATTGATCTCATCAGGTCACGTTTAGGTTGTTGCGTTCTCGTTGATGATTGAATCAGGATATTCCAACCTAAAATAATGTTTGTTTTTGACAACGTCATCACAACTTTTTTGTCACTGATTTTATGGGAGGTTTGGCCTCAAAACACCATTGGTGAAATAGTCCATTGCGACAAGAATGAATCTGTGCCTGTGTTGGATGCTGTTGCGCTCGACTTGGACCAATGAAATCCAGCCCCATTCTGCCGAACGGCAAGGTGAATAGGACATGGAGTGCGTTGGGAGGTACTGAATATCTGCGGGGCTCGCTGAGTCTGACATTGATGGCATTCTGGACGTACGAGAATGGCAGTTGTCTCCATAGTTAGCCAATAATTCCTGATCTCAGAATCTTCTTTGCTAAATTAAAACTTCCTGTGAGGGCCACGGTGCCCTGTTGCATGTGTATTTCTTTTCTTCGGACCAGCCTGCGAGACCTCTCCTTGCTTAGACGACCTCTTACGCAGTCCCAAATCGGAGTTCTCCTTATAAGAGGATTTCCCCACTTCTTTCTAAAAAGGAATGGGTTGCTAACTTCGAATTGTACGCTTTTTGTTAACTTGTCTTTGCATCTTCTGTGTATTCACCAGCTGTAAATATCTTCTAAGGTCATGTTACCAGGGTTTCCATCAGGTCTCGCAACATGGAAACAATAAGCGGGTTGTTCATGTATATGATGTGAATAGGATCGATGTAATTGTAGATCATGGTGTGTCGAATCATAGAAGACAGAGTAGTAAGCGTCTGCGATTCATTTTGGACCCTTGGACATGTCTAAAATTCCTGTTTTGACAACCTTTACATAGCCTATTGACGCATTCACATATGCTAAACCAACTTTCGATTTTTGTTGCCCCCATCACTACGAACCTGATGGATCAATAGGTCGGAATCCACCTATTATTAGCATTTTCTGGACATCCAAGTCAATCGCCCGTGTGGGAGGACCTAGTATGCAGGCTCGTATTCGGCCATATGATTTGAGGCAAAGGAATCTGATTTTTGCCGGATACAAGAAATGCTGCCCACGTGGGTGAGATCAAAACAGCCCAGATGCCGTGTTCCATTCAGATGTTTAGCTCCATCAAAGAAATTCTCCATTCCATCATATTCTTCAGAAATATCCTCTCCAGCCAAAAGGGCACCTTTAATCTGGGAAGTAGTCTTCAAACGGCTTGTAATAATTTTTCATCCCACGGGAGTCTCGGCATGTGGTCATGCTAATTGCTGTGCTTTCAATGCTTTTTGTGTGACATACCACTATGTCAAATCGCTCACATATCTGCATTTTGCCAGTGAACCTGTGGGCATGGGTTTGAAAGATAGTACTTCAAAGGAGCAATCCTTGAAAGCAAGATAAGTAGTATGCATGAGAGGTAATGTCCGTACTTTTGGGGCAACCCATGTTAGAGCACAACAGGTACGCTCATAATAGAGAGTATCGGGCTTCGCACGATGTGAACTTCGTGACTACTATAATATAGTGTGATCCTTTCCTCCCTGTTTCAGCGTGTTGTCCCAAGATGCAACTGAAAGCATTATCCAATACTGAATATTACAAAAGTTAGGCATACCTGACTCTGGCTGGCACCAATCAGGAGGATTGGATAGATAGTCTTTGGATCTTGTCAAATGCCTGTTGACATTCACGTGTCCATTGCACGTTGCAGCATCCTTTTTTAAATAGCTTGAAGTAGGTCAAATGACAGTAACTGAGCTAAGAAACGACTGTTATTGTAGTTAGTCGCCTAAGAACTCATACCCCTTTCTGGTCTTTGGTGGGGGAAGATCACGAATGGATTTGATCTTCAGAAGGGTCCCATTCTATACCTCGGACGACTGACAATGAAACATAAAAGCTTTCAGAGGGCACACAAAGAACAAACTTTTGCCGCATCAGTTTCAGTTTTTTACTTGCGATCCTGGCGAAGAATTTCCGTAAATCCGCCAAATGATTTAAACTTTCCTTTTGATGTTGATGATGAATCATCCAATAAACTTCAATTTCTTATGGATCTATGTCATGAACAAAGTAGTCACGCTCTCATGTACGTAGCCCCAGGTTCTTTAATCCAAAAATGCATACCTTGTAGTTATAGACGCCCACAGGGTGTTGGATGAAGGCAGTTTCGCAGCGTCATCTTTGTGCATCTCTTTGATGATAGCCGGCAAAGCAATCCACAAAGGACTGAGTTTCGTGCGTAGCACAATTGTCAATCAGTATGGTATATGTTTTGGAATGGAAGTTGGAAAGTATCTTTAGGGCTAGCTTTATTGAGTCTCGATAATCCACGCCAAACTCTGACCTTGCCGTTTTCTTGGGCCACTGTGAACGACATTTGCAAGCCAAGTTGTATTCTGTCATTGGAGTTATCCCCAGCATCTAATTGCTTTGTACTTCTTCTTTGATTTTCAAACTCATGTCGGGCTTGTTATTTCTAGCTTCTGTTTTATCGGAGGCAATGCGGAATCAGGTGGCAGTCGAGGGGCTACGATGAAGTACGTAGGCCCTTGTCATGTCTGCGCTAGGACCACAGAGGAAGAATATCCTTATTCTCTTGAGAAACGCGGTGTGTTACTCTTTCTGGCTTCTTTTGTATGTGGATGCTTACCCGGTCTTCTTCACATCTGCATGTCCCAATTACCACTTTGTCATCTACCACTTTGGTTGGCGCCCCCCCCACACGACTATTGTCTCACTTCGGCTGCTTGATAGGCACCGGGTTGTTTCCTGTTCCAGGTACCTCAGGTGTGACCCCGCCCGCGGACTCCGACCGACTTTGGCGGCACCTCATTGTCTTTGAATTTTTCGAATCGATTTACCGCCAAATGTAAGTGAGCAGTATCATTGTATGCCAGAGTCTCAGAATTCGGCATTTTTATAATTAATTTCTGGTGAGAAAAAAAAAGAAAAAAAAATTACATACAAGACAAGAAAAATGGGGAAAAGAACTTATGAGAAGAGATTTGAACATTTCATAGAGTCTCATTCGGAAAGCAATACAGGGACGGGGAATTAAATAACATTATTAAAAAACTCGGTTATTTGAATTAAAACATGATAGAAAAAACATTCTTACAAGGTACCCAAGATACTCGACGAGGTTGGGATGGGTCGAGGTCCAGTTGCTGACGTTGATCTGCTTCCTGCTCCCTAGGGGCCACCTCTCCTCCTCGTTGATCACGAGTTGCAAACTTTCCCCTCGTCTGTGGTTAGCGATAACCCCTTCAAGTCGTCTGAGATCTCATCAATCTGTCTCCATGAAACCGGCTGATCGAACGATTGATTTCTGGCGGTATGGTTCTTAAATGGATAGTAGTACCCATCTCTAGGTGGTCGCCAATCGAGCCATTCCTCCCCTTCGGGGTTTGTACTATATTCAAGCCAAAAGTGGTGGAATGTCGAACGGCTGTACAAGGTTGACTATCCTGGTAATTCAGCCCCCAACTTTCCCCAAGCCGAAACCGAACAGGCCATCATATCTTATGATTTTTTGGCTGCACCAAGGTTGCAACTCAATATACCAACAAGTCCACTGTATGGTACATTTCGCCATCCAATTCTCTCTTCCTTCAATTGTGTATACAGGATGCCCCTTTTTCCCCAGGACTACACCTTCTTGTAATCCCATTCAAACTTCAGGCATTGGTGAACGTAGATGGAACCGCTCCAGCCATATGATCCATGGGAACGACCACACTAAGTGGTAAGATGAAGGGATGTCCAAATTTGGACAGCTATGGGGGAAGTGACAGGACCAATGAGATGTCCAAGGTTATATCCCCACTCGTGCTCTCTGAGAGCCTCAAATGCCTCACATTCATTCTTCCCTGTTCTGACTTTTTGCACTATCCACAACCCAGCCAGCGTCAGTGTGATCAGAGGGAAAAGTTTATTATTAAACTGAAAACCCGCCATCAACTAATGCTTTGTCTATAACCTATCTGATACGAACCGAAATGTACAAAGCTTTATTGGTGAGTTGTTCCTTCGATTGGCAGTCATCTTTGTGAAAAGATATTTTGTAAGCTCAAAGAACCTGCCCCACCATTTGGGATACATCTCCATGAGTGAGTAGATGGTACATAAGCTTCCCCAAGGATCTTAGAAGGGCCTCATCGATGAGTTTAAGAAGATTGCAGTAACTCCAAAAAATGATATTTGGTGTTATTGGAAGGGGTTTTAACTCCAGCTGCTCAATGACAGGTATTCTGTAGCTTTACTTTTTACCACAATACCTTTGATCCTCGAGCTCTACGACTGGTGCTTTGGATTTGCTAGAGCTTCCCTTGACCAATTTCCAGAAATGTAAATTCTTCCAGATTGGTGACCCCTGTTTGCAACATCTGTCTCTTCCACATTTTTTCTCTTTTGTTGTAATCCCAAGGTACAGATGTGTGTAACATGAATTGGGGAGGATGCCTGATAGACAGCGAGATGGTGGTGGGTTGCAGCAACTTCTACTTCAAATGGGGGAGAGTCATTGCTATTAGTGGGTTTGGGCATGGTTTAGTAGACATGGCTTCTTCGGGTTTCGACGGCCCGATAGATTCTCCAATCACAGAAATCAACCTGCCTTCCACATGTGGACTTGATGTTAGGGAGAGGATTATTCGCAACATTCGGGGTTTTGGTAGGATCCTAGCTGATGGTTTTGTATCAATCAACAGGAACCTTAGTCCTTAAGGGCTCTGCAAAACTTCGGTGGTGTGGCGCCGTCATCCCAGAATGGTAGGCGCAGACCCTTGTTAGGGGTCGTACATTTCGCCCGGCGAAAATCCAAGGTTTCAATAATGCAAGGATATGGAGAGACCTAACCAGAATGTTAAGTCTCTCATAAAATGTTGTGCTATGGGTTCAGGCAAAGGGGATAGGGTTTGTAGGTCTTTTTCATAGGAAGGTCTATTCGTTAATTTGTGTTTGAGTCAAGTAGGGGGTGGAGTATTGGAAGTGTGTTTGGTGAACATTATCGACGGGTAGGTATGAGGCATTGAAAAGTATTGAGGAGGAGCGTTTTGGAAATATATTGGCATGGGTTGGGAGATATAGGGGTGGAGGGACTGAGGGATGTTGTGGGTAGGGGGT